>CAIGQZ010001464.1:1240119-1260343 GCA_903798205.1 Danio tinwini | reverse complement strand
TTTTAGAGACTTACATGGGTTTGTAAAGGAAGTAAAGCTAGAGTTACCTATGATTTAAGCAATTCAGAATAGTTTGTTCTTTCTGAGGACAATAGGGGTTTAAAAAGATGTGTTTAAATTGTGACCAATTATAATACAGCATAAAACATTTGACATAAGAAATAAAAACATTAAAACTTAAAGGACTTCCATTCCATGCGCTTAACAGAATATCAGACATGTTATCTGTGTTTTGAGGCAATTGCCTGATGCATGGAAATGTAATTATGAGGCAATTCTATCAGATAAATAAATAAAAAAACTTTTTTTTATTGGTTTTTATAATTTTTTTATGTACAAATAAGTTTGAGATGATATTCCAATGAAAGGGACTATCTGGAAAAAAAATGTCATGATGACTCTTAAAGTGATGTTTCAACCGAGTAAGCTGGTCTATGCTTTAAAAAACAGGGTCAGTTTTTTTGTGAAACACCAGTTGTGGCATTTCAGATACCAGATTGTGTTTATGGAGTTGAAGACTCGCACCTCAGCTGGAGGAGGTTTGGCAGTAAAGGGTAGGGCGTGAATATTGGGTAGGTGTGAGGCTATAAATACTCCATAAACAGTGCAGTGCATGCCGGAAACAGAATGCCCACACTAAAAGTGTAAGGCATGGAGAGCCAGAGGAAGCTCAAAGCATTCAAAAATTACACAACTTCAACCTGTTAAAATAAATGTAAAAAAAAAACATTTTGACAAACAGATTGCCCCCCCCTGCCCAGTAAACATTTTTGTATTCAAACGTAGACAGCTTGGCTAAAACAAGGCTAAACTTGGGTTGTCAGTGAAAATCTAATAGACATCTAAGGATAGCCCAAAACTAGATTAGTCATCGAATAGACCGATCAGGCAGATTTCATATGTGTAGTCATTCATTTCAGTTTATTTGATGATTAGTCTAGTTTTGGCCTATTCTTACTGGTCTATAGGATGTTCACTGACAGCCCAAATTTAACCTTGTTTTAGCGAAAATGACTATGTTTAGAGGTCTATTAGACATCTTTTAAAAACAAAAAAATGCTTGCTGGGCGCCCATCATATTAGCATATTTTAAGATTAATATGGCAACCAAATAAATCTGAAAGCTGATTCCTCATACAGGGGAAAGTGTGTGTTTGTGTGGTATATGTTAGCCTTAAGTATGCTTCACAAGGAAGTTAACTTTGGATGAAGTGTAAAATATCACCCACACCCTCCAGACACCAGGCCAGTTAAAACTCAAGCTTTAGTGGGCGTTTCTCACTACGAAGATGAAAACGTCAAGAATTATGTCACTGTCATTTTGGTTCATTCTTGTGCTGATAAAAGTTGATACATCTGTATATTACTGTACAGGGAGTGCAGAATTAATAGGCAAGTTGTATTTTTGAGGATTAATTTTATTATTGAACAACAACCATGTAATTATGTGCACCTGATATAGGGTGTTGATGTCATTAGACCCCAACCCTTCTCATTACAGAGATGCACATCACCTAATATGCTTAATTGGTAGTAGGCTTGAAGTAAGACAACATGCATAAAGAGGATGATATGGTCAAATACTCATTTGCCTAATAATTCTGCACTCCCTGTATATACAGGGAGTGCAGAATTATTAGGCAAGTTGTATTTCTGAGGATTAATTTTCTTATTGAACAACAACCATGTTCTCAATGAACCCAAAAATATTCAGCTTTGATGATATTAATGAGTTTTTTTAAAAGTAGTTTTTAGTTTGTTTTTAGTTTTACCTATTTTAGGAGGATATCTGTGTGTGCAGGTGACTATTACTGTGCATAATTTATTAGGCAACTTAACAAAAAACAAATATATGGGTGAATTTAAAACTTAGTTTAAAATTTTTCAAACCAAATTGTTTTTAAATGTTTAAATAATTTTTTTGTTTTTGCGGATATTTGAAACAGTCTGGAGGGTTTGTCAACATTAATTAAAATATATATATACATATCATTTAGTGCCTTTTTGAGCATAATTTTAAAAAGTAATGAAAAATCTCATTACCGCAACAGTCTGAAAAATCTACTCTGTTAAAAAAGCGAATTCACATTGATATTTAAAAAAAGGGATTATTAACCGTCATGTACAGTTACTTGAGATTTTGAAATAACATTTATTTTTAATTAACAGGGTTTTTATTTTGATTGTTTTTTTCTCATTACCGAAACACCCTATACAACTGACAACCCTTTTTTAATACAGTTTGATTAAACCTGATGTATTTTCAAAATGATGTGGCTAACCTGAAAGGACATAACTTGTAGATTATGCACATGCACTGAAAAGCAAATGATTAAAAATAAATAAATAACACTTAATGAACATTGGTTGCGGTAATGTTAAATGGGTTGCAGAATATAGGGTAATTATTTCAATATTGATTTTAGGTATACTATGTATCAGACAAAAAAACATTGCATTTCAAATCTGTTTTATTTTTAGTGCTTTAATAACAAAAAAATTATTTCAAAGAATAATTTCACTTGCTTGGATAAGCTGAAATGAATCATCATCCCTGCTAGATGGTGTGGTCTCTAGTACAGTTTTAACCCTCTGGTAGTCCTTATTTGGGAATCAAACTTGTGGTCTTAGCTGGTCAAAAAGGGATGAACAACAGTAAAGTACCAACTGTTGTTGTTGTTTTTTTTAGCTAATTTAATCAAATGTATATAATATTTATATTATTTTGGATTTTGAGAGGGTCTTTTTGCATTAACAAACATACATTTCCTCTATTGAAAACAATGTAATTTTTTGTAATTTAAATTTTTTATAATGTTTAAATTAGTGCTGTATTTCCGAGTAGGGTCTGTCTGTGGACTGCAAGACAAGGACATTACATGAAGGGGGCGTAACTTGTAGTAGAGCCGTAACTTGAAGTTATGGAGACCCACATGTCAAACTATGTTGTCGGTAAAATGGCGATGTACCCATCAGTTATTAACATCTACACCTACTCCACACCTAAACCCAACCATCACAGTTATTAACGCCTATACCTACTGCACTACAACCCTAAATCCAACCACCATCTTTATTAACGTACAGCTGCAGAGGCTTTCATACTTCATATGCTCAAAGAAGTCAGCGAGTTGCTAAATGAATGAATATAATAATATGTCAAGTTAATTGGTTGTGAATAAATTGGAGGAAAACTCCTGAAACATGTAGTGAAAATGTTCTCTTGCAAGTAATTCCGCCATCTTGCCAATAACTATATCTCATTGTGACATCTCACGTGGTTCAATGGGATCTCCATAACTGCAAGTTACGCCTCTTTAACTTACTACAAGTTACGAACCTTCATGTTACGTCCCTGTCTTGCAGAACAGAAACAGATACACTTGGTATTTCCAGGTAAAATGGAGACTGTCATTTAAAAACAAAAGGCAGATTAGCACCCTCAGGTCATTAAAAAATACATGCAATGACATGGTGTAAAAACTAGGTTCTTGTATTACGATCTCTACAATGCTGCTTGTGAAAATACTTCTTTCTAACAAGGTTTTGATATTTGTTGTTTGACAAAGTGATTTGAAGTGGAAATTTTTGTATTTTGATTCAATTTTGTAGTTTGAAAAAAATAAATACATATGGCTATAGAGACTACACAAAAGGCTTAACATTTTGTATGACGCACTGTGTTTGTGTTTCTCACTTAGTGTCACCCTTTTACACTCGTGCACTTTTTTTCAGAATCATGTTGAATTTGTATTTTTACAAACAAAATATTTTCTAAATGTTCATATTTGATGGTTATTTTCTCTCTCACTCTGTGTGTGTGTGTGTGTGTGCGTGTGTTTGTGTGTGCGTGCGTGTGTGTACACTGTGTGTGCAGATTAAAACAAATTATCACTGTAGAGTTGTTTTTTAGTAATTACACTTGCTATACCATCTCCAAATCTAACCTCTCTCTTTCCTTCTTTCTGTACTCCTCAAGTAGTTCTGGGTTGCTGTATATAATTTTTCCCAACCTAGCTTTTGCAAAAAAAATATTTTTTTTTCACTTGCTGACGGTCTAAAATGAAACAAATCAAAGCAAAATATAAACAGATAGTACATTTTTAAATTAACATTAAATTCAAAAGAGTTTTTTGAATCTAGTATGCAATTTACTTAAATTCTCATTCCTGAAACAGATGTACTCTCTACCGCAACTGTTCTTATGGTTGCAGTTTATGAGAAAAGAGTTGCGGAGAATGAGGTGCCTCAATATGTTTTGCTAATAATAGAGAAGCTATGATGATTTGAAAGAAAATTCTCTGTGCATATAATTAAGACTTTAAAAAAAGTTTGTTTTCATAAACATTTGTAAATTTAACAATAATGTAAATGTAGAAAACTACCTGTTTCGGTAATGATTATCAAAAAGTCGTTTAACCATTTTGACAGGAGAAAATTTTACATTAAACTGGAGAAATATAAAATATCTTTTCTTTCAGCCATCTTAAAAACAACTGGCCCATGTGCTTTTTATTCAAAATTAAACTTTATTTAAACTCTTTATGTGTGTTTAAACGGTACTTTAAAATGGTTGCGGAGGATGAGAACATCCGTCACGGACACATCGTTTTTCATTTTTTTCTCATTATCATTATAAATGAATATTCAGTATATTATTTCTTCTGTCATGTAAGATAATCTATTAGAACAATTCAGTTGTTTTTATTTTAAAATGTTTATGCTAATTTGTTTAAATTACAACATAACACACATTCAAACACACATGGCCACGTTTCGGTAATGAGAATTTCAGTAGAAAATGCTGTAAAATTATAAAAAATAAGTAAATTATGTTGAAATTACACATTGTGCTTCATAGAGAAGAGTTGTCTTTATTATGATGTTTTTTGTATTAACAAATTAGCAAGTTTTATATTTAAAATTTTAAGTGCCATGTTGTTTTAGTGGTTTCGTGAGAATAACCCATATACCCATTTCAATTATTTATTTTCACCAGTGAAACCAATATAACATCTCAACATTCACAAATATACATTTCTGACATTCAAAAACAAAACAAAATCAAACCAAATCAAATCACTTTTATTGTCACATCATCAGCAGCACGTGTGCTATGATAAGTGAAAAGCTTAGGTGCTGGCTTCAGACAGTGCAAAATACAGATAGTGCAAATACAACGACAGTGCAAAATACAACAACATACAAAAAAACAAGACAATGTAGAATTAGCAATGTTGACAGTGATACGTACGATGGATAGGTGTACACATAGTTGTAGGCAGTATTGTTTTAAGTATGGATTGGTTAAAGTGCAGTGCATGCTACATCTTGACCAATATAGCCATTGGTCACATGGCTATTGTCAAGATATTGGTCACATCTTGACAATCAGTGACCAATATAGCCACCTTTCTTTGCAAGGACACTCAAAAGCCTGTCATCCATGGATTCTGTCAGTGTTTTGATCTGTTCACCATCAACATTGCGTGCAGCAGCAATCACAGCCTCCCAGACACTGTTCAGAGAGGTGTACTGTTTTCCCTCCTTATAAATCTCACATTTGATGATGGACCACAGGTTCTCTATAGGGTTCAGATCAGGTGAACAAGGAGGCCATGTCATTAGTTTTTCTTCTTGTACTCCACCTCCACCTTGCTGGCGTCTGAGTCTGACTGGAGCTCTCTGCCCTTTACCGATCCAGCCACGGGCCCATCCATCTGGCCCATCAAGACTCACTCTCATTTCATCAGTCCATAAAACCTTAGAAAAATTATTTCCAAGGAAGTTATTTTGCGCCTTGGGTTATCCACACACTTCTTGCGACCCTGTTGACTATTTTGAATGAAGCGCTTGATTGTTCGATGATCACGCTTCAGAAGCTTGGCAATTTTAAGCCAACCATTATATAGTTTTGTAAATAACCATTTATAGTTTTGACCCCCCACGTATTGGATGTTTAAAGTACTGCAGTATATTATACTGAATTTCTGTTTTACTTTTGCTTTTTCTCAGTGTGCAGTCAAGAGTAAGGCACATGCATATTATTTCTGTGGCTGATTTAAACATTGAAATGAATGTACATAAGTGCTCTCTTTTTACAAAAATTCTTTTACAAAAAATTCGGTAAAAATTTAAGGGTCATTTGATTATCATCAGTTTGATACCACCTGTATTTTGTTTAACAAGCACTTTTTCATTGCTTACACATTATGCTGATGGTGTAACAAATATGCTAATTTTGCTAATATACGATTCAAATGGTCTCAGTTAATAGACTTTCCTCATGCATATTGAGATTTCTATGAAACCTATGAATGTGCTTGAATGTTAAAATGTCCCTTCTATGTCACAAAAAATGCCCCCCGCCAATTTGAGTTTGAGACCCCTGCTTTGCATTGTTTTGTATCCACCCGTAACCTAACATCTATGATTAAGTAGTGGGAAATTTTCTCTCAATTACCCGCTTCATTCTTTGTGCGCAAGACGTTTCAACGCTGCCACAGACAGTCTCACATGCACTGCAGACCCACAGAGGCATGCTTTTTTAGGACGTGTTCTAAATCTCGTAAAATGTCCATGATTCAACTTTTGCTTTCTAAAGCTTGTATGCTCTTTTGCGTTACCTTTTTACTTAAGCCTACTTTTGCTTGGCTTCGCAACTGACTACGTGTGCACAGTCATGAGAGCGAGAAAAACATGCCAAATGTATGTACACCATTAGTAATGGTTAATCATTTGCCTTACTTAAATAATATACAGCTTTTAATCTTGTAATTGTGATATTTTTTTGAGATATTGTCTGTTTTTTGTTCCTTTTTCTGTCATTTATTTCTCATTTGCTGATTATTTTGTTATTTTGATGATGCTCGTTTATTACATAGACTATTTTATATACATATCTAAAATGCTTTGGCATATCTAAAGTTTGCTTTGAACTTGAAAGAAAGAGAGAAGCAGATTTTACCTGTCAGTGGGTGCACACGGCTCCTGAATAGCATAAAAGAGAAATTGTTGATGTCTTTTTTTTTCTTTTTTTTTTTTTTACAGTGTATAACAAATAAAATAATTATTAATTTTAATTATGTATTGTTTGTTGCATGTAGGTAACCATTTATGTGATTTGGGTTAATGGTGTGTTTCAATTCGTCTACCACTGCAAGTGTATTTCAAACCTGTGGGAAGCACTGCACAACCTAACACAAAATAAGAACCCATTGATTTGTTAATCTTCAAAACAACACCATTTGCTTCTGCATTTTGAGTGGTGGTACTTCTCTGATGACACCAGTCACAGTATTCTTAACCATTTCCCTTTTAGCGTTAGCTTGCATCAGTGAATGATGCACAAAATGAAAGCCCCACCCCCTACTCAATATTTAATTTCAGTTGGAAGTAGATCAGTAATTTTTGTTTAGTTAGTTTTTTTATTTAAAAATTGTGTGTATTGTTCTGTAGGATGTGGTGGATCAGGATGATTCTTCAGGAGTCCCCTTCCATGTGGAAGATGAGCCATTTTCCTGGCCGGGGCCTAAGATCCTTCGTCTGCGCCGCACTTCTCAAGGCTTCGGCTTTACTCTGCGTCACTTCATTGTATACCCACCAGAGTCTGCGATGCACTCCAATTTTAAGGTTGCATGTCATTTAATTCTATACTCAGTGGTCCTGTCATTTTTTGTAAGTGTTATGTATATGACAATTTGTTTGTTTTTCTGTTTGTTTTAGGATGAAGATCATAGTCACAGAGGTAAGATGTATTTTTAAGTGACTATCATTTATTTAGCGCTGCTCTGCATTTCCCCAATTGCATGTCCCCAATGGCCAGTCCCCCTCTATTGCATAAGGAAATCTGTAACTGTATGAATTACCTTTCCAGAATTCTGTTTGGAACCAAAGGGGATATTCAATGGTCATGTCAAGGAAAATATCTAAGATTGATCACACAGTTGTGGCTTCCACTTCTCACTAGTAATTTTAAGGCACAGGTGATGGGGAATTTTGACTTAACATACAAATGAAAGTTCAATAATTCAGTTTGTCTTTAGATTTAAGGATAGAAGCACTGAAATCTAATCATTTTATTGTGGTAATAATGGCAGTTTTCTCTCGTATGCTCATATATAATCTGCATTTTGAAAGAATGTGATGAAAAGAGGTGTAATTATGGGAGAATTTACACTAGGGCTGGGTATCAATTTCTCAGATTTGATTTTGATTTACAAGCTTTTGATTTAATTTGTTTTTGGATTTGATGAATGCAGTTTTAATCCAAACGCTATTAATATTTCCAAAGCCGAAAAGGCTGAACATCAGTTTACAGATGTTAGATTAATTAAAAAAAGAATTTACGAGCCACAGAAAGCCGAGCTGTAGCCTAATAATGTAAAAATTGCATATTCTGTGTGTGAATGACGTCACCACTAGGGCTGCACAATATAATATTTATCATGAATAATGGTTAATAATTATCATTATTATGATAATAGTATATGCAATATATGCAACACAGACATGTGTGATAAGTTACATTTATGTTATGCATTGATTGTTTTTTAAATTTGATCAGACTAATCAGATGGGCCCTCATTATTTTTAGCCCAGTCTCCCCAGTAGTTGTTCTGCTTTTGGCTAAAACTGTCCAAATAGGTGAACCCATTAACACTGATGGCAGGAGTCGAGATAAGAGGAAAATGACAACAGCCAATCAGAGTCAGAATATCTGCTTTGAGGTTTTCACTCATTCATGATGTTTTGAAGACTACATTTTTGCACCATAAAAGTTTTTTAGTCTGAATTAAAATTTATTAGATCTGAAAATTATATTTATGTGTTTATTTTAATATCAAACAAATAAATAATTTAAAAACATGGTTAATAATAAAAATTATTATTAAAATTTAGGGGAAATTTTAGATCATAATCACAATACTCAACAACATTACATATTTTTTAAGTATCATGCAGCCCTATTCACCACTGTTACATGGCTGCTAATTTCTTTTTAGGTTGGTTAGCAGAAGCATGCTTTTTATTCTTTCTGTTATTTAACAAAGTCAGTAAAAAATAAAACCGAAATATCTGATCATCATCTATATTGTTTTTTTTTTTAATTACTATTGTGTTACCAAGGCAACGACTTGCAAATTACATTTGAAAGCTCCGTTGTTAGCACCACCCTGGCAAATGAAACCATCTGTGCTGACTGGACTGGATCAGCAATGTATGGAACTGTTAAACAAACAGAGCTGCACTTATTGAATCTGAAATACTTCCACGTCACTGCCTTATTGCTTATAGGTGATGTTAAAGTCAAGCGTTCAACGCCTGCAATCGCCATATTAAACTCTTCACTTAAGGAAGAGTGTGATGTATATTAATAGCAGTGAAGAGTAATAATTATAAGATCCATGTTAATCAGAGATGTATAAGAAATAAATACTAAAAAGATTTTACAGGTTTTGAGAATCGATATTGATTAGACCATTGTTTACAAAAACGTTTAATCCCTGAAGCCCCAATCTTCACCCCTACTTTTTGCCTTATACAGTGGAATAGGGTTAGGGGAGAGCGGGGACGAAAGTAAGGAAGGTATTCATTCATACATGAATGTAACACTGTTATTTATGTCCCGCTGATAATAGACAAACCTTATTTTTCATTTCTACATTAGATGTTTAAAAAAAAAATTATGCATATTGCCAAAAATAATAAAACATAATCATAAATTGTAGAAAATGTTAACATTTTGCATTGTTGGATGGCTTTTGAAAAATTTGATGAAACTGAAATTATAAATGAAAATGCAGTTTAATATCTGTAGCGAAAATAAAGGACAAAATATACTTGCAGTTAACATTAACAAAGCCATAGTAAGATATATTTAAAGAGCCCCTATTTTGGGTTTTTGAAATTGACCTTCCATGTACACAGCTCTAAGTGAAGTGAAATATCCAGCTAAAGCTTAAATCTGAAAGTGGACAGTTTTTAAAACTATTAATTAATCTAAAAAAAAGAGTCGACTCAGTGAATCAATCAGTAAATGAATCGTCTTGATAACGAGTCTTTAGCCATTTCCGCATGACGTCGATATGAAACAATGGTTGAGCATGCAGACCCACACAATTTAAACCTGTGGCCCCGCCCACTAACACAGCAGCAAAGACAGACAGATCCTGAAGTCATGAGTCATGAAGACGCTGTGCTTACCTGGATATTATTGGAAGTGTGAGGGGAAAGAAGTGCTTCAGCAATCTACATGCTTACAATGAACTTTCAGTACACAGCTCATAGAGGCAAACAGCGTACATACTGTCATGTGATTGACAGCGCACATTGGGCACTCAAGGGCACTAAGCTGTTTGCATTTAAAGAACATTAAATTTTTCTGTGTGAAATACAAGGGATTTTATATATACTAGTATTGAACAGTTCATTCCAGCGCATTCGTGTGAGAGAATGTATGCTGTGGGAGCGAGTTCAAGCCAAACAGTGAGAACAGCGCCTACTAGGGTCACAGAATACGATGGTCACAGAATTTGGTGTAACACGTGCAAAATAAGGACAAATTATTAGGTACACGTCAAACAAAGGCAGGCTGGACTTCGGGCTGGTGCACAACCCTGGAAAGGAGATGGGAGCCTGCAAAGATAGTGATTTTTGGGCAAAGCAGAGTACAGGTAAGCCCTGAGAACATAAAATTTCACGGAAGAGGTGCCCCAGCAATGGTTGCAAATAGAAATGATCTACAGCTGAGAAGGGAGAAAAATGAAAGATATTTAATGAAATCAGACCTGGACCATGACACATTTCATAAGTGTAAGTAAATAGCTGCTGCCTCGTTTTTTCTAGCTTGTAAAGTATGTATTTAATTGTGTTGTTACTTGTAACCGCTTGCACTGTATCAGGTTAACTCTATATTCCCATATCGTGTCTAATACCTTGTTGGAGACGCGACACGTGCTGCTTTTTTATTTAAATGCGTTTGTGGTGTTTAACTGCACTGTTTTCGACGCTCTGGTGTCTGAATAACACTGTTGAGAACCGGGTTCTGTTTACTGTGGTGTTAAGTTTACTTTGAACCATTTTTCGGGCGTCTGCGATCGGATCCTATACCAATGTTGGCGACCTGGGGGCGTGATAAACCGCACTGAGCATTTTACTGTCTTGCACTGAACGCTGTCGACCAATCGCAACAGGCTCCAATCAGCGCAGATTAGCTTCGCGCTAAGGAGGGGTTTGGGAACAAATGAATCGCTGAACGATTCATATGGGAGTCGCTGGGATAATTAGGTAAAAATAAATGCATATTATTAGACCATGAAAGTGTTTTTTGACCTTGCATGCATATCAGTATGTTGTCGGAGACCCATAAAACTGAAATATGACCCTTTTTAATGTATAATAGGGGCTCTTTAAAATAAACAAGATTAAGCTAGTAAAACTATCAAATAAAAAAAAGTGTTACTTTTGATCCAGGTGTTACTTTTTGTCCTGCATATGGGGTCAAATGTAACAATGTGCACCTTTTGTTTGAATTGAAGTTATATTGGAGTCGTTCTACATTGATACAAAATAATACCTGATTTTCATAGACCACCCTTGTGAGTTAGTAATCACAGCAACAATATATTTCTGCTGAAAACTATATCTTTGAAAAATAGGTTTTTATACAAAAAGTGTTACTTTCGCTCCCACTCTCCCCTACACTGTTAAAAAACTTGCTGCTTTCAATTTTTTGTTGAATCAAATGTTTTAAGTTACTTCAACTTGCATCAATCAAATTGACTTAAACTTTGTATAAATAAAAAATGAGTTAAAACCAGATTAACGTATTAAAATAAGTTAAAGTAACATAAAACATTTGTTGTCATGACTTTTTGTCATATGCTTTTTTCAGGATAGAGCTAGAATAAAGATTGGGTCTACGTGTACAACATTCCACACTTATTTTTTTTGGGATAGTTAAGCACATTCTCTAGGAATTTTAAGTAGAGTTGTCTGTGTAAATAAGCACTATTTTTTTTTACTTTTTTGAGTATGCAAGCTGCGCACCTTCTTTACAAAACTTTATTATGATTTCAACTCTTTGTAAAATGCCTCTTGCCACCTGTTCATTCATATAATCTCCTTTTCTAGCACCCCAAAAGTGCAGTTATTCACTTGAGGACTGGCTTTTATTCACCTCCTATTACTAGATACTGTAGTTCTTGCGACAAGGTTTAGCACAGCCATCTATAGCTGACAGAAATAACTCGGCCAGATTCCTTCCGCTGCTCAACCTCTACCACGGTTTAAACTTTTGACTTAAGTTGTTTATTTAAAGATTGCATCATCATTGATTAATGAATATTGACTAGTCCCAATCGTTTTCTATCTAGGGCCTACCCAGACAAGTATATTCCAATTCCAGACCCGCTAAAACATTTTAAAATTAAAACATGGGGAAAACATCCTGATTTAATATCAGGAGCATTTAAAAATGTATTTCCCTTGTCATTATAAAAATACAATTGATTGCAATGCTAAAAAGAAATACAGACAGATATTAGTCATTCTAATTCAAACAGCATAATGATCATGGTATACAGTACAGGGCTCCGGCTTAACATATGAGAGGACTGGTTTGTTCAATACAGAACTTAATCTTGGCTACAGAACAAGCTAGACAAAAAATAAAAAAGCCAAAGATTTCAAAAAGCATTTCAAAAGTTTGACTTAATGCTTATTGTGGCTAAAAATGTATTAAAACCTGCTCAAAGAAGTTGCAGCTCTAAAATAATTTTCATCTTCATTTGGGCCTTCTTGCCACAGCAATATATAAACTTCGGCTTATCAAAATCTGCTTCAGGATTACCTGCATCGAATCCTGTCTGTTTGACTTTTTCAGTGCTGATAACAAACCATATATTAATATTAATATTATTTTATTTTCAATTAAAGCATGAAATGTTCAAGGAATGTCAACGTATTACACTGAATGTAACTTTCAAAGCACAAACCACATTCGTGATCAAGAATGAAGAATATAAGGAGGAAAGAACATCTGTTTGGATTCTGACTGGAAGATTTGGCCAGGTCCAGGGCATATTGGGTCAGGAATAATCATGTAAATCCAGCTTTCCCAAAAGATTTAAGTTATATATGCCATTTAATAAGGAAACAAACTGTGTTTTGTTGATCTATGTATGTAGACATATGCATATATGCATGCATATTTAATTAATCATAGCTTTTTAGTGTGCTTTGTGTGATTTTTTTTTTTTTTTTTTTTTTTTTTTTTTTTTTTTTTTTATTCTGTGACAATTTTTCTTAATAAAAAAATGTCAGGATTTGCTGATACCATGCTTAAAAACATGACAACATTCGCTCATTATAAAGAAGATGCTGATGGTGGATGATATTTAGTCGGGCTGCTCTGATCAGGATTTTTCGCAGCTGATACAGAGTACCGATTCCTTGTCATGGTGATTGGCCGATACTGAGTACCGATTCTGATGCTTTAAGCTTTATAATGCATAAAACACATTTTCTCTCTAAGTATGGCACTTAAGTGGAGATCTCTTCTTACCTAAGAGGAAAAATAAATGATGTTCCATAAAATCCCTTAAACATGTCTCTTATAACCGTTTTGTGTGGACATGTCATGATCAGAATCAGCTTTACAGAAAATAATAGATAAAATAGTCAAACACAGAACTTTCAGTTTTTATACATGTAAAAAGGTCTAAATACATGCAAGGCCATTCCTATATTTTGTTCTCCAATTAGCACGTCTGTGATGGTGACTCCTTTGCTCCAGACAGCCTCACAGCAACTTGATTGCTCAAGGAGAAAAACAGCGATGTGCACTTGACATATCTTTACTGTGCCATTCATCTGACCTAACAAATGTAAAGCACCGTGCCTCTTGCAATCTGTTCTCTTACTAATTTACTCTCATCTTCATGAATTCCGAGGTATTTTACCTTATTCAAAACACCTGTGATCGGTTCATGAGATTGGCCAGATTGGCAAGTACGAATCAAGTCATAAAATGTGATTATTGGCCGATACCGATCTCGAGTCGATCAATCTGAACACAGTATTTAGGCATGGGTACAGTATGATGGTATTGTCATTGCTGCTCTCAAATATGTTCTTCTGGGTAAAAAAACGTAATTTTTTCCTATTGAATACAAGATATTATATTTTAAGAAGCATTTAAAATATTTTGGAACAGTAAACATGTCAGGCTAAATAATTAAAATAAATCATTGACCTGCTATCTTAATACGTTTACAAAACAGATTTCTTTACAACTTCAAAAGGCATCTTTGGATATCTTTATTTTCTTTGGATATAAAATAAGCAAGCCACTGCACTATTCAGGTGCATAGCACATAGGATGCACATATAGCAACATGGGATGTTGGTTTATAAGCGATTTGTTTCTAAAATGTTTGCTAAATCATAGGCTGACCACTAGCTTTTGATTTTGAGGGTCATTTTCTGCTGGACACACTGTTGCCGTAAAAAACTAACTAAAATTATTGTAAAAGAAAAACACTTGCATATACCTTAGGAACAGTATAACATAAATTCTTTGTGGTTTTAAACCTTGACTTTTCCAAACTGCAGTAAACCTTGTAAACAGTTATCACCGCATGCCTAATAGTATTATTGTTGCAGTCGTAATATACAAAGTTATGACTTATGTAAAATGATGACTCTTCTGGATCACATGGACTAAAACTGCTAAAAATTTATTCTAAAAATAGTAGATGGGTTTAGAATAGTAATAATAGTATATAGAAGTCAGTAAATTACTTGTCATTATATTTTACCTTTAGGGCGCATACTTTATTAAATGTTTTTCTTAATTTTTGAGCCGGTATGCCGCACATCTAATTGACCTACATATTTCAAATTTGACAAATCTGGCATAATACAGCAATGTAGAACATTTTTAAATCAGTGCTCTTCTTGTGTTCATATCTAATTAACTTTGTAGCTCCTTATGGATTTATAATACTACTGCATTATAAAGATTAAAGAACACATTGTAAATGTAATAAGTATATATTTATTTATTTATAAAAAATCACACACACAAAAGAAAAATCTTATACAGTTGAAGTCAGAATTATTAGCCCCCCTTTTGAATTATAATTTTTTTATATTTCCCAAATTATGTTTAACAGAGCAATAAAATTTTCACAGTATGTCTAATAATATTTTTTTTTTCTGGAGAAAGTTTATTTGTTTTATTTCAGCTTGAATAAAAGCAGTTTTAATTTTTTTAAAAACATTTTAAGATCAAAATTATTAGCCCCTTTAAGCTAGATTTTTTTTTGTAGTCTACAGAACAAACCATCGCTACACAATAACTTCCCTAATTGCCCTAACTTAGCCTAGTTAACCTAATTAACCTAGTTAAGCCTTTAAATGTCACTTTAAGTTGTATAGAAGTGTCTTGAAAAATATCAAAAAAATATTATTTACTGTCATCATGACAAAGATAAAATAAATCAGTTATTAGAAGAGTTATTAAAACTTATGTATAGATATGTGTTTTCACAAACAAATTTTGGGAAAAAAATAAACGGGGGCTAATAATTAAGGGGGGCTAATAATTCAGACTTCAACTGTATATATTAGGGCTGCACGATATTGGAAAAGTCTTACATTGCAATTTTTTTTTATTCTGCAATATGAATACAATTTCGCTAGATGCACTTAAAAATATGTTTGCTGTTTGTTCAAACTACTGATTTAAATTGAGCTGTAAAAACTTAATTCTGGTGATTTTTCTAATTATTTTTCTTTCTTTTTTTAGACAACTTAATTGTTTTATGTTCAACCCACTTAAGTTTGTAAAAAAAATTGTAAGTTAACTTAATTTCTTCATGATGTCCCAACTCAAATTGATTGGGTGGAACTCAGCAATTTTTTACAGTGTGGGTTAAATAACTGTTTGGAAAGTACTTATCATTTTAGATTGATTGGCATGATTCTGTGGGAGAGTGCATAAAACATAATAAGCAATCCTCAAGCATAGATAAATACAATCGAAAAAAAATATACAAATGAAATAAACTGTGTCTTATTGTTTCAAAATGTATTCAGGTATGCAGTATTTGAAAAATTAAATGCTAAATAATATTGCATAGTCTTCGTTTTATATACAATTCAGTTAAATTAATCGCTATTCATTTTTCAAAGTTACAAATTGTACATTTTCCAACATTACTAGCCACTCGCCATTTTCAATAGCCACAATTTTGTTGTTGGGAAAATGTTATATGCATAAATTTGCCTTTGACACACTAAAATTACTTGATTTAGATTTTGTGTTATGTCCACATGCCTCCTCATTTATTTCACTTTTTGTGTGTTGTGTATGAGCAAATGGGCCATGGTTTAATAGTGTTGTAATACAATTAGTTTTTATTTCACATCACTTTTTTCAGAGCTCAAATTAAGCATTTAAATTTATCTCTGACCATACCAAACATAAATTATTATTTCGTTTCCACAAATTTTTTATTTGTCAAAACAAGCAAAATATAGCTGTATACTATTTATTTAACAAAACATTTCTTAAAAAAACAAAAACAATTGACATTTAAAAAATAACTGCTGTAGTGCATCTAAAATTATGCATAGTAATCTGTCCTGACTAAAGGTCCCAGATCACCAGTTAACTACTCATAAATGGGGAGTTAATCTTATATTAAAGCAATGTTATTGTAAAAAAAATGATAAACCATACTACCAAAAATACCTGTAAGCAAAAGAAAGCAGGTGAAAAACATTCCGTGTGTGATAATGAAAGAATGATTACACAAGGTTAAGGCTAGGCCAATTAATAATCTGTTCAAAGAATGGTTAAAGCATAAGTATTCGGTGCGGCTTACTAAAAGACCAATCAAGCTCTTGAAAGCAGCAAAACTATGAGTGCAAGAGCATTATTTTTTGTCTAGTCTATTTGAAAGAGAACCGATCGCAGCAGCTGTGTTTCTAGACACGGTTGTTTTACGCAAGGAAAAAGAAGGCGGGCATTAAACAGTCGCGCGCATCACATCACCTGTGCGCGCGAGTGATCATCGTCTCATTCGATATTCAGCTGCTTTCTTTTGCTCCCGCAAACATAATCTAGCTGATTCTCGATTCTAAAATCACATTTGCATCCATATTGGGCCATTTTTATTGTTGAACCCTGCTTTATGAAAACTACAATTGAAAAATTATTTTCAACCAGCCAAAGTAGCTAGTTGCGGTAGCTGTCTAACCTGCCACAGGTCTACCCGCATTTAGTGGGTTGGCAGGTGTTAATGTTAAGCCCTGATTATAATCCAGACTCAACATTGCTTAAACTTGCGATGGGACTATTGCGAATGATCACAATGCGATTTTGATGCTAAATTTATATATTGTGCAGCCCTAATGTATAAAGAGCAGTAGCACATAGCACTTGCGTTTACCTATAATAGCTTAACCTAGCTCAAAATTCTTACATAACTTCCCCAATGGTGCTCTTAGTTCTGTATGCAAAACACAGTAACTTACATCAGCGTACCTAATAGTAAAATGTATCATTTGCATGCTTGAGTAAGAAGCACTTTTTGTTTGAAAATGTGGTTACAGCTTGTAGTTTTACATTTGACATGGTTTTAGCTTGTTTTTATTTCTGTGTGCATACATGGAATAGTTTGCCTGTGCTTCCCCATCCTGCCATGTATTGGACTGTAAAAGAATGAGTCATTGTTTCATGTTCTCAGCAGTGGAAAGAAACATGAACTCAAGTTGCACGTTGCATAACTGACATCTATCTTTTCAACAACCACAGAAGTCAAGTTTTATAAAAGCAGTCATTGGGTTTATTTATGAAACATTTTTCACCTTCTCTGTTTCTTGTGTGAATGTTTTTTTCTTTTCTGATACCCAACCAGATACTTTTTTTGTAATATGTTATTTGTTACTATAAAACCCAAAAAGTTAAGGTAACTCAAACCGTTTGAGGAAACTGATTGCAACAATCCATTTAAGTTTTAAATCTAATCTTAATGAGTACTGTGAACTTAATCCATTTAAGTAAATGAAGCAATTTGAGTACTGTAAAACCCAATAAGTTAGGCAACTTAAACCATTTGAGTAAACCAATTGCAACAAACCATTTGAGTTTGCAACAGACGGTTTGAGTTACCTTAACTTATTGGGTTTTACATTGTACTTGACCAGAGATCAGATGTGGGTGCAAAATGGCAGCAGAAGTATAAATCAGCCTCAGCCTAACAGAGGGGGGTCAAATGATCCCACATGTGGTAAGGAAAGTAGTTGAATTAATCATCCTGGAAAAATTTGATCGATTATACAGTAGGTTCTGAATGTCGATTTAGATTACTCTTCGATTAATTGTCCAGCCCTAATTCATATTCCAGAAGAAATAAATAGAAGTTTATAATTTTTGGAAGCTGCAATGTATGACTTTGAACACAAGATGGTGTATTAAAACTGTACTTCTGGTCATATTTCTATTAAACCAGAGGTGTTTGAAATGGCATACTAGCAAGCATACTGATCTATTCTACTGTCGTATTTTAAGATGTGCACTCTATGCAAACTAAGTTTAAATAGAATGACTTTCTTAAACTGACTGATAAAAAACTGCACCACACACTGCAATTGTTTTTAAATATAACTATTAAACTATATAATATTCGTCTTTTTTTCCCCAGTGAATTAACTGTTTTTTAAGCCATTATGTTAAACTCAAATCATATCACATATCATTATTAGATCTCAAATCACACTTAAAGTGTGTAATATTTGCTGCTGCTGTCTGCTCTGTTTGCATCCATTGTTGATATTAGTTTGTTCACACTTGTGATGTGTGAATATCTTGCCTCAGGCTTTAAAGCATTGTAGTATCTCTGTAGGCAAGACCTCAAGCACAAAGAAAGAGGCACACAGTTGCAACCTGTTACACACTCAGTCATGTCTAGGCTCTGAAACCATTACAGTTTTATGACGAGGGTGTCATCACTCAGTATAGCACATTATGCAGTTACTAAAATGTTCTGGATGACCTTTATTGCGCTTGTCCTAATGTGGAATCAGTTTTGTGTTCCTAAACACTGATTTTTGTTTGTGCACTGGCAGCTCGACTACAATCCATTATTTAATCTTGGTTTTCAGTTTTTAAATTAAGGCTGAAAGTATGGCTAGAAACAGGTTTTTGCTTCCTGACTTTGTGGATATTATAGTTACATTTAAGTTTTATATTTAACACTTTAAAAATTATTATAAAATATTCAGATTAATTGTATTTAATTAAAATATATATGATCCATTCTCATACTTTTAGTTGTTCATACTCTTGGTTAAAAAACATATACAGGGTGTTAGCTGGTTCTTAAAAAGTCTTAAAACATCTTACATTTCCAAAACAAACTTTTAGGCCTTAACAAGTCGTCACCTTAGAATTATAAGGTTCTATCTGACGTTTTTGTCAAAATTGAGTTATTCACGTATTCTTTTTAAATGACAACTTATTTACATTATGTGGTGTTTTTTTATAAAGTTGTTTAGATTTTAAGACTTTTTATTTAATAAACAAAAAAGGTTTATCTACAAAGTCGAACTCTAGATTTGCTCTATAAGGTTCTTTCCGTGAGCCAATCAGCGTTTTTAATGCACACAAGAACCAATCAGGATTAGCTTTCTTTGGGCTTACTCACACTATGCTATCCGAACCGTGCCCAGGCCCGTTTCTCGGATCGTTTAAGAAGTGTGAGTGCTTTGAATCGGGCTCAGGCACAGTTCATTTGGGCGGCCCTGGCCTGGTTGGAAGAGATGGGCCTGAGCGTGGTTCACTTGGGCTCAGGCGCGGTACGCTTACAGTGTGAGTGCAAGCGTACACAAGCCCGAAACTGAAAGCAAGACGTGACTATTAAGGGACTGTTACATATGGATTAATTAATCATTCATACTGTTCAATGAACCCAAACTGTCGTAGATTATTAAAGACGCAAATCCCTCACTGCACGTCAGCTGCGTCTTCAGCAAACTTCCTAATTCCTGCAGCACAAGGACTTTATGATTGTTTATGAGCGTCAAAGTGGCTGATCTGTTTGGCGAAATATTAGACTGCGTGTCACCGCTTATCAAACGACGTAAATGATATAACTAAAGAAATCTCTACTGTGCTGAGCGAGAGCGCTTACTGAACAGCGCATCATCGATG
>CAIGQZ010001464.1:1221533-1239719 GCA_903798205.1 Danio tinwini | reverse complement strand
GTATGTATGTATATATATATATATGTATGTGTATATATATATTTATATATTTATATATATTTATATTTTATATATATATATAGTTGAGTAACTTTCAGACTACTGTCTTGTGTTGTGCATTTTTTTTGGTTCATTTACCACCACCAACTGGAGAGGAGAGAGTTTTGTCTATTTCTTCACTGCATTCATTTCAATTGCACATGCTGTCACTCTTTTGTCCAGTTCGTGGCGCTAAATACACTTAAACCACAAATCTTGTCTCTGGATGTTTTTGTTACAAAAATGCATCAATTTATTGCAGGAATTTTATTAAATTATTCAGTTCAGTCATTTTGTCATATATAGTTGAAGTCAGAATTTTTAGCCCCCCTTTTTTCCTACTAGAATAAAAGCTGTTTTTAATAAAAAAATTATAAGAATAATTTTAAGGTCAATATTATTAGCCCCCTTAAGCTTTATTTTTTTCAGTTTTCTACAGAACAAATCATCGTTATGCAATGATTTGCCTTATCACCCTAACTTGCCTTCTAGTTAACTGAATTAAACTAGTTAAGCCTTTAAATTGCCTTTTAAGCTGAATAAGTGTCCCTCAAAATGTCTTGTAAACTATTATGTACTGTCATCATGGCAAAGATAAAAGAAATCCGTTATTAGAAATTAGTTAAAACTACTGTATTATGTTTAAAAATGTGTTGGAAAAAAATCTTCATTCCATTAAACAATTGGGGGGGAAATCCAGGGCGAAATTCAGGGGGCTAATAATTCTGACTATTAGATCTTCATGCAATTTTAATTGAATGCAGTCCATTTGAACCCTTTTTAATTTTCAATTAAAAAATTGTGTTCCTGACACATCTCAAAGCAAAAAAAGTGATAATGATAAACATTAATAATCTAACTTATGTAGAAGAGAGTCTCTGACATGCATCCTGTAGCAACCAATGTGGATATTCTGAATATTTACTGTGTAAACAAACTACCAAACCAAGAATTAGTGAGTTAATAATGTTGAATGGTCTCTTTTATATTTTTAGCTCTGCCGAAGAGGGATTTATCTTGCTGACACTAGATTATATATATTTTTTATTTTAATGCAATGAGTGTCAGACTGATCAGACAGATTTATTTGTTATTCAACTGTTTAAAACAATGATATTTACCAAATAAAGTTATAAATAACACTCATAAAAATGTTGTTGAGAGATTCTCATTCCTATCAGTTTAAATAGATGTCATAACTGTCATCCTTAGGGATTCAGCAGTGTTAGTTGCTCAAAAATTAAATCTGTCGTCTGTGTTCTGATATATTAAGTCAGAATAAAGCCAAGTATATCGCTTCCTAAGGGTCTGAAGGATGTCACATTGAATGCTGGGTGACTTCCAGATATAGCCACGGCATTTCTGCTCTATTGCTGGGTTAAATGTTTTATTTTGAAGCTGGTGTGATTAAAATATTTTTGCTGCTCAATCTTGTGACTGCTCGGTTGTTTCCGGCACTGGTTTGTTGTGATCTGGGCCACTCGTAACACTGCTGCTTTTGTTGTTGCCAGGGAGACCACGGAACAGACTGGAGCCCATGGACACGATCTTTGTGAAGCAGGTCAAAGAGGGAGGGCCCGCTCACTGCGCCGGACTCTGCACTGGTAATTGTTATACCGTCACTCCAAATGCACAGCATGTTGTTTTTGTATATCTGTGTCTGATAATCTAAAGCCTGATATGGGTGATTTGTCAACAGGGGACAGGATAGTGAAAGTGAATGGCGAGAGCATCATTGGAAAGACGTACTCGCAGGTCATAGGGCTCATCCAGAACAGGTTAAGAGTGTGCTGATGTCTTTCATTGACAGTTAATGATGCTTGTCTGATTGTGCCACTAAATGTTTCGTTCCTCTTTCAGTCATACATTTCTGGAGTTGTGTGTTATGCCAAAAGATGAAGATATACTTCAGCTGGTAAGACTTTTTTTTGTTGTTGCAAAAATTAACATTTTAGAATTAGTTTATATGTACTAGGATATATTATGATGATATTTTCTCCTCCAGTAGGAAATTTCTACAAAAATAGTGTATATCTTTAATAGGCACAATGTGGCACAGCACTTGTTGATAAAAGTTGCAGGTGTCCAGACACTTGTTGGTTGCTTGGTTCAATTGTGTGCCAAAATGTTCAAAAGCACAGCCCATAGTGAAAATATATTGGTTCAAATCTTCCTTCAAGCCGATGGATATTTTTTCATTATTAAAGTAGATTTGACTACTTTAAACGTGTATACGAGTAGATATTTATTCTCCAGGTCAATCCGAGGGGCACCAAATGGCTAAAATAATTTCAACATGTTTTGTTTTGACTGTTCGGCATCCCTTCAGCTGATTGTGTGGGTTCAGATCAGAATTTGAGTCACATTTTGTTGTGTTATGCATTGTGTTATATTTGGAAGTAATGTACACCTCTGGTAAATAAAATGAAATCTTTCCAAATGTTGTAACCAAGGAGTTTAGTTTGATCAAAATAGTCACAGAGAAGAGATGCATTAAATATGAAACCACATAAATGCCCCATTACAATCATATATGACTTGTTTTGAAGTTCTAAAGTGTTTTCTCAGATATTTTTAGAAGCAGGCTGTGTATTTTGCAATTAGGGGCTGTTTTAAATACTTGCTGGTAGGACTGGGCCGATGAACGATATTATATCAAATTGGGTTACAATTTGTGTATTAATAAATGCGTGGTGGCATTTGAAGCCATGCCTGGAGGTAATTAATAATATAATAACACTAATACTGAAATGGTTAAGGCGTTTTTAGGCCTTTTAGATCCGGAAGTATTAACAACTTGTATTGACATTTTTATAGTTTTATTTCATTTTTTGCCATATCGCCCAGCCCTACTTGCTGGTGTCTGAATTAGTTTTGAGCTGAATTAGTTTTAAATGTTGATGTTAGCTGGTAGATTGATAACATGGGAAATGAACAGTGGTGCAGACTGTCTCTATGCTCACGTAAACTCTAGCCTGTCTTATTCAGTGTATACAATGGTCCAAAAGTCCCTGTTATTGGCCATGAGGAAGCCCAGATGAAGTGACAATGGAAACTAGCTCTGGTTCACGTTAGCAGACTCTCTTTAAGCCTGGTTAGGGCATCTAAATACATCATGCATAATTTTGCCTAAACATTTGGCGGAATGTGTTCTCTTTGCAGAATTTAAGGTTTCTTACTTATAACTTTGTTGTCATGGATATTTCTGAAAACAATCAGGTTTAGGTCAGAACTTTCAGCTAGTCATTTCATTAATTCAGTGCTTTTGGCTTAAAAGGATAATTCACCGAAATAAAATGCTATGCAAGTCGATGGCTATTGGTTTCCAAAATAATTTAAACAATCTTTTTTTGGGTGCAACAGAAGAAATAAACGCGTTTGTGACAAGTGAAGGGTGAATAAACTATGACAGCATGTTTATTTTTGAATGAACTATCGCTTTAAATGTAAACTTTGCAGTTGGACAGAGGGCATTGTTCTGCATGAAAAGCAACAAATGAAGATTACACACAGAAAACTGGAAGGATTAAATAAGTGAACGGTGTGAATTTGAAAACTCGACTGGCTCTGGCACACATTAGCATGCTTGCATTAGGCCTAACTGTGGAAATGTTGCTACTATTACCTGGTTGGGACTTCAAGTAAAACTGGCCAGAACATCTGAATGCATCATTTTAATTAGGTTTTTGAGTGCGCTATATTTTGCATAAGTATACAGCAGAACTTGTTCTATTTGCACCCATGGAAATGAAAGTTCTGACCCATTTCATATGACGTAGACAGGTTCCTCTCACTCCTTAGAGTGCTGCTGTATCTGGGACTGCTAACCAGGACACTGCAGCCTGTCCTTCTCCAGCGAGCCTCAAAGTGCTGCACCATCATCACTGCCCTCAATTACACATAAATGTAGTGCAGTCAACACTTCATATGCCTGTGTTCTCTCACACTGGCCATTGCTGCCAGGTCACAGGTGAACTGATTGTAAAATCTTTTTTTGGCTAATACCTATTTTTTATCATTCTTTTGTAAGTGTTACCTGCCGATATCGACTTGCTGATTGAAATTTGCTTGCTAGAAAGAACTATAATTGCAGCATATACAAACAATAAATTACTTTTTATTATATATATTTTTTCTGACTGACCCTTTTATTCTGTGCCTGTATGACTACAAATGTGTTTGAAATTTTTGGTGCTAAATGAGAGGTTTAGTTTAAGGTTAGTAATTTGTTTAAATTAATTTTTAATTTTATTAAGGCCTGCTGGACATGTTGTGATGATGATAATAAAAATAATAATACTATACTAATCTGTCACAAATTCTTCTGTAAGTGCTAGCCTGACCTGTCAAAATTGACTGATTTTGGCCACTGGTCAGGCGATTGATGCATTTCTAGTCAGTTTTCCATGGTGGATGGAGTTCCTGAATCTTATTATTAGTGAATGGTGTCATTTCTTTATCAAGCTCTGTACCAGATTGACATGTTAATCTAGAACTCAACTGAGATCTATTTTAGTTTTTCTTTTCAGTTGGATTTTAGTTTATACTGTAATTTAATGAAGCATCAGTGTTTGTAGAAGTCGAGCAATGTTCTCTGAGAGTGGATGGAAGCTTTCGCTTTATAAAAGCCTGTTTATGTTGAAGCAGCTGCTTAGCTGGGAAATGAGATGCCAGCTTGGGCCTGGCACATGGGCTCTCTCTCCCACTCAGCTTTGATACCCAAGTTATGTGCAATGTATGTGTGTGTATATACAGTGGAGATCAAAATCAGTGAAAAACCTACAATTTTAATTGCAAGGTCACTGCTTAATCCTATTTGATGTAACAGCAGTAGAGGAGCAGTATTTAAACCTATTTTATGAGTTATATTCTGCAGGACTGTATTAAAAGTAAAAAAATAGCTATTTGTTACTTTAAGAGCTGTTTTTATGAGAACATTCTCAGTCAAAAACAGTTCATTTGTTTACATGACAGCAGACTTTTGGGGACTGAAAACATAATTTTGAAAATGGATTACAAAGTGCAATTCTTTGAAAACACCACCATTATCATTGCTTGTAAGCTCATTTAGTGCTCTGTCATTGATTGAAGTTGACTAGTTGTCTTGTTGTCTTGACCGTTCAGGAACCCAGTGGGTCATTTCAGCAAAGCACTTTCAATTGTCACATAGGTGTCAGCCAGTTACATCAATAAACTAGAGCAGATGCTAACCAATCACATTCATACAAAACAATCACATTACTTTTCCAGTGCATTGACGCTGACGCATTTTGTGAATAAACTTAAAGTTGTTGTACAAAAAAAGTCTAGTTAAAAAGTCCAATTATTTTTAGCACTCTGGGTTGACTTGGTGGAAAACAAACTGAATTTCACATCTTTCTTTAAAGGAACACTGCACTTTTCTTGGAAAAAGGCAAATTTTTTTTCTAGTTTCCTAGAGTTTCTTGTTCTGGCGTTTAGCTTAGCATAATGGATTGAACTGGGTTTTAAATTTTCTTATTTAAAGCTAGAGTCTTTTGTAGTTACGTTATGTAATAAAGCCAATGGGAAAACAAAAATGATTACTTTAGACCGGTATTGCTAGAAACAATATTCTCATTCTGGCGTAATAGTCAAGAAACTCTGCTGTACCATGGCTGCACCAGGTGGAATGATATTACAAGAGCATCTTGAAACCATGGAAAGTAAAAACTGGAAAAGCTTTCATTTTTGACTACATTGTTCTCATTTAATTACTATGATTCTCAAGACTATACATACTGTAACTGTTTGATTAATAAGTGATCATTTCGCCAATGAAAATGGTTTGACACAAACAGAAACTCGACAGGTCTGCTGCACTGGTAATGTGACTGAATGCGCTTGTTTTTAGTCCGAATGAACATTGCAGTGCTGTGGATTATAATAAACTCATTGATTTAGTTTTTATCTTTTTGACTACATATTGCTTGGATTTACAGTTAAACTGATCACCCATTGAGAATCTCAGATGAGTGATCAGTTTAACACTGCTGCTGGAAATACCAGATCAGCGCTCAGCAGAAAGAATCTAAAGACAAGACATTTATATGTTGTGTTTATGGACAGAGAACTGCAATAGAGTTCAAATTAGGGATGAAATGAAGTTTAATTTATTTGGATCTGAAGGGAAGCATTATGATCATTAAACTGAGCACAAAGGAAGGTGAATGAGGAATACGGCTCTTACACAGCTACATGGCAGAATGAATGCTTATCAGAAGTTCCTTTGGCAACGTTTGGTTCCTTCCCTGCATACATTGTCTAATCTGCTATTTTTTTCGCAAGACGAAAAAAAAAAAAAAAAAACGATCACACAGCAAGACAGGAAAAGAAGTTCCTTAAAGCTGAACACATTGAAATAATAAAATATTTATAGTTGTAATCTAAATCTGGTTGAAAATCTCTGGGAAGTCCTTGGCCACAAAGTTGTGGCTAAGAAACACTGCAATCACCAAACTCAATAAGATTATATGAGAAGAATATATCAAGATCATATGAGACTAGTGGTGTCCTGTGCCCACAGATGTGATGAAGTCATTGTAGGCAAGGGGCTCTACAAATCCTACACATTTTTGATATTTAGAAATGTTAGCTTTAATATACCACCATTGCGATTTTCTTAATTTGATCACTGTGTTAGTGTTTTTGCTGAAACATTGCAAAGCTCTGTAATAGTAGGATGGTATAACCACAAATAAAATTCCTTCAGTTTTTTTTAGCAACATTGAAATCATTTTACATTGCGCCTTGAAATACAGAACAAAATGGAATCCTTTTTTGAATTAATTAACCCTTTGCAGCCGTTTGATTGACAGGCCATCTGGCCAAATATAACGCAGATATTTTGTGCTTTTTACTGACAAACAGAACAGCTAACTAGGCATAGTAGAGAAACATTGACGATTAACATGAAAATGGTGAAAATGTGCTTGTGTTGGACTTACAGCTTATATTTAGCATATATTTGATATTTCCCTGAAACCTAGAGAATTTAATAAAATAAGTTTGTATGGATGCTTCATCATGAAATATCAGTCAACAGTGCTCTCAATTTCCAAACGAATGACTCAAAATGTGAGTACTGATTAGCTGATTAACTGTTTTGTTATTTGACAGCCTAAGAAACTTTAGTTTAGAGATGTGACGTGAACTATCTGAGGACTGACAAGATGACCGGTAAAGTGAGCTGATTTAAATTGCATAGCCTGCAGACCCAGATAAACAATCATTGACGTGTTATTGTCTTGTTTAAGATGCCACCATTTGCGTGTGTTTTGTGAATTTTGTTAGGGAATGAATATGTAACATTTTAATTGTATTCAAATGACTTCCCACCATTGTACTTCTTGACTATAACTGCAATCTTTATTTTGTTAGCATTTTTGCTCACATAAATATTTTCTTTGCTTGCATAACGTGGACATTCATATTTATGATGAAATCAATATATAATGTTTACAGAAATTATTCACCACTTCCTTGGGAAGTGCACAAACTTCATGGTTTTGCGAAGAGTTAAATACAGTTAATTGCTGCTACCTATTTGATGGTTTTTAAAGAGCCCCTATTATGGGTTTTTGAAAATTAGCTGTAACACAGCACTAAGTGAATGAAAACGTCCAGAGGTTTAAATCTGAAAGTGCATTGTTTAAAACTATTGATTCTTTAACTTAATAGTCAATGCAGAGTCGAATAAATGAATAGAGTTTGGTTCGGATATTTTGCTTGAACGGGTCGACGTTGAAACATCGGTCGGTACATCACCAAATATGTAGTTCCAGGTCTGGTAAAATGTGAACGCACTTTCCATTCAGACACTAGCGGAGCGCTGAGGATCACAGGACTGATCATGGCACAAAGATGATGAGATTCGGCTGCGGGGAACAAAGGGTTAAAGTTCATTTTTACAACAACACCACAGTAGCCAAACTAGTGCTGTGTGTTTGTTCCTGTTATTTTTCTGTTGATTGATACAATAACCTTTGCTGCAACGTGGGATTTGCAGGCCGTTTGCTATTGAAACAGCAGCATAGACTATTATGTATGGGACTTTAATAGACTTTTACAGGGACTTTGTCAGTAACTGTTACAGTTCATATGGACCAGTTTCTTCTTTCTCCGGATCATAACATGTAAGAGTAATTAAAGTTGTTGCCTCATTTTGTGTAGTTTGCAAGATATGTGTTTAATTGTGTGTTATAAGTTGTAATCGCCCCGCGTGGCTTGTAATCACGTATCTATTATAGATCAGTGCTTGTACTGTATCTCTCAGGTTAAGTCTTTATAGGGCTATTCACATATTGAGTCCAAAACGCGACGCATGCTTCTTCCTTTACCGATTTAAATGCGTTTCTGAACTCACGATCCTCTTCTGTTTGCCTTTGCTCTGGCCACCATCTGTTCCTCACACGCGACAGTCAGTTTTCAAAATAGTGCAACTTTTGCCACTTTATGGATTAATACTGAATGTGTGTCATTGTTATTACTTGGGCTTAGGTTTAAGCGTAGAGTAATATGCTGGTGTTTAACTGCATTGCTTTATTGCATTCCTGCATTGGGTTCTCACATACTTTGTGTGCTATTTAGCTGTGCAGTTACACATCTTTTACACATAGCTGTGGTGGGCATTTCTCTCCACTTTGCGCTGAACGGTGTCAACCAATCACAACAGACGGGGTCATCGGACCAATCAGCGCAGATTAGTCTCACGTAAAAGAGGGGTTTGGGAACAAATTAATCGCTGGACAACTCAAATGGGAGTCGTTGGGATAATTAGGTAAAACTAAATGCATATTATAAAACAATACAAGTGTTTTTTGACCTTGCATGCATATTAGACTGTTGTTGGAGACCCCCAAACCAAAATATTACCATTAATAATGCAAAATAGGGGCTCTTTAATCTTATTTATATATTTAAAGGGGGCATCAATTGAGAAATCAAATATTCCTTGATTTGCTGTAACTACTTAGAAGACATGCATGGAAATGAAATATGCATAGGTATTTCCCAGTTGACAAATGTTTCAACTGTGTAATGACAAATTTGCATAGTGACTAATGTAATGAGTCACAAACACACAAGGAACAAACAAATATAAATGTGTTTAACTGCTACAGCATTTATAGGCTGGAGTGTCCTTAGCATTTGAAGATTATGTTGTGATCAGGGTTTAACATAGTCCTGTTTTATATATTTTTAATTGTTTGTACTGTTTTATTTTTTTTTTTCAAATAATTGTATTGTGGTATCTGAGTTATTTAACATTTAGTTTTAGTAGCCAATTACTTGTATTTATTTATTTATTTATTTATTTATTTATTTATTTATTTATTTATTTATTTATTTATTCATTTATTTATTCATTTATTTTTTCTTATGAATGAGTTACCCCTGAAACATATTTTAGCCCTTATTTTGTGTGCACAACATGCATGTTTTTCCTGCCTGTGCTCACTGAAATAGAATGGAAACGCAGGACTAATCCAGGCTCATTTGTATCATTTGTTCTAACTATTTTGTGTGAATAATCACCCAGCATTTTATTGCTCAGTTTTATTTAGTTTTTTCAGTGCTTACTAATTCTGTCCACTGTTTTGCTCGCTTCAGTGAGCACATGGAGTCCTGCACTCATTTGTTTGCCCTTTAGATTAACTTTTAATGTCTGCCATTTACTGTTGTAAGCATCGTTTGAACTCCCTGGCAGCAGGCAAAGGCATTTCTCAAAGCACCTCTGCCGTTTCATGTGCAAATTAAAGTGCAGTAACAATATTTGTGGTCAAGAAAAAAGGTAATGACGCTATAAAAACATTTTGTGGTTGAGTAAATGGTGTAAATTCAAATTTTAGTGTGAATGATCCCTTTAAGAAATCATTTACACATCAGCACCAGATAGCAGTAGGGAATGTCAGTTTCAAACTTTACAAATTACCTTCAAACTTCAGCATTTTTTTTTCATCCGTTTGAATAAGAATAGATTTATTATTGCACAGTTTTATAAATAAATCTAGAAAAGGCTTCAGACTGTTATATAGTGTTTTTATAAAAAAAAATGGCTAATTAATCTATTTAAGATTTTACATTTCTATTTTAAGCTAAATACAGGCATCTAGAAAAATAACTAGAAAAAGATGACATACTATAATTAAAGACTAAAAAAAATAGTTATTAAACTGTTATGTTTAAGAATGTGTTGAAAATGTTCTTTGGTAAACAGCACCAAAGTCATTTTAAGGCAAGTCATTTCACTCGGCGGCCATCTTTGAAACCTCTCGGGCAGTATGCTCGGCATTCTGTTTGAATGGGGAAACATTAAATTCTCCAAAGTTGCTTGCCAAGCTTACAGTTAAATTTCATATTAGGAATCGGCAATAAAATTAAACAACAACAGTCTCTTAACTGTCATTTTTAGACATTTGAATCGCACAAAATCTGCAGAAATTCACATCTGCTCCCAGCCCCTCCCCCAGAGAATCGTCAGTCTATAGAGCTTTTTCTTGGCTGCTACATGGGGGGCGCCATAGCGACCAGCGTCTTCCCGTAGAATGTTTAGAACTTCCGTTTACAGTTTACAACTGGTAATTTGCGCTCCGAAAATGGGTTTCAATAGCGTTTTGAGTTTGAGCAAACCAGATTACTGGCATGAAACTTAACAGGTGTGTTACACCTGTTACACTGTGTAAGTCATGCAATTTACAAAAATGACCAATAAAAGTCCTTTACTGATACTCTGCTGGCTGATTTGCTGTTCATTCTAATCGCGAGCCGTTTGTTTCATTTAGTGTGTAGTATTTACCACAGTTTGTGTTTTGCTGTCATTTCAAAACATCACTTTATTTTCATTTTGTCACAGTTATTAAATCAGTGTGTTAGTGGGACAGTACAGTAGGCTACGTGTGTGTGTCAAACATTTTGGTGAACTTTATTTGTTTGGGTTGGTTATTTATTTGAAAGAAAGAGAAACTGTTAACTTTAGCGATGGCAAGGCTTCATTTAAACGGCACAAGATGCCGTCTGACAATGAGGGAAAAATGCCTCACAGCAGTTTTTTCCATCCTATTAGATCACATCTTTTTAAATGATCAGTCCAGGACGTGGTGCTGATCGACAACAGTAATAGTTCAAAGGTGATAAAAGCAGGTAAAATAGATTAAAACTATCGCTTCAAAGCTGTCCGAATGCGACTGTTTACACGCATCAGCTGCTGACCGGAAGTTCTTAGCGTTCTCCTTGCGCATACACGCAAAGCATAATGGGTCATTTTCCGTTCTAAGAAAAAGATCTATAGCGATTGCTGATTGGCTCTTGTTTGAAAAATGAGAAATTCACAGGAGGGCTAATAATTTTGCCCTCAACTGTGTATGTAATATACATACTGTACACGCATACATGCATACATACAAACTAGTGCTTCACATAATATCGTTTTAGCATATATATCACAATGTGCACTTCTGTAATAGTCACATTGCAAAGATGTGCAATGCTGAGACTGAATTACAGTTGACCAGGAGTTACAGAATTGTATTTACTGACTGTATTTGTACAGAATTTATATGATTTATGCAAAAAAGTACTTTGAGTTTTTGTCTTGTTTCTAGTCCAAATATCTACATTTCATAGTGAAAATCTGATTATTTCACTTACCTCACTGCCAGATGATTTAGCTTGTTTTAAGGGAAATCTCTTAATTGTGACATTTCTGATGGTGAAAACAAAACAATATTTTACTTGCTCTACAATTGTTTTGATATTTGGACTGGAAACAAGACAAAAAATAAGAAAAGCATTTTTTTCAATTGTGGTCATTCAATTTTTGTATCTGAATACTGTTAAACACTCTCAGAAAACTATCAACTTCAAACTTCAAACAGTATTCATGTAGCAATATTTATCACAGAAAAATAAAATACTGCAATATCAGTTTTTTTTAAATATTGTGCAGCCCTCATACATGCATACATGCATGCGTCACCCAGCCAAATAATAGATTTTGCTTACTTAATTTTGGTCATGTTAATCAAACCATCATTTAGCTATGTCAAACATTATTAACTGCTTGCATTTTCCCTGATTTTGCTTTGTTTTTGTTTTTTTTTGCTTTTTTTTTTTAAGATGGTTTGCTTTGAGTCACTACTTAAAGGGATTGTTTGCACAACTAAAAATTTACTTACTATTTTTTGCCCTCAAGTGGTTCTAAACCTTGAAGTTTTTTTTTCTGTTTAACACAAAATAACATATTTTGAAAAAATCTGAAAACCTCTAATAGCAGGAAAAAATAAATACTTTGGAAGTCAGTGGTTACAGGTTTGAAGCTTTCTTCAAAATATCATCTTTTGTGTTCAGCAGAAGAAAGAAACTCAGATGTAGAACATATAAAGGGTGAGTAAATGATGACAATTAATATAATTTTTTGGGTGAACTCTCCCTTTAACATGAGGCTTCCTTTTATGATGCAAAATTGTATTAATAAAACAAAAAGTTATCCTCATGCATTATATTAGGATAATGCCAGATTTAAGCCCTGCTTGGTTTTGTGTTTTGTTAGTCTCATTCTCAGTGGTTCTCATTATATTCTCATAACTGTAATACAATTTGAGCAGATTAAAGGATGAGATTTGGGGCAAAGGGTGAATGTCAGTTGTTGCTAGATCAGATATAGTTGCAGCCAGAAGTTAACGAAAAGGATTTATATTATTTATTTAACTTCCCATTTATTTTATTTTATTAGTGTCTACCCCTACCTCAAACTTAAACCCAACCGTCACAGTAATGTAAAAACAGTAGTTGTGCCAAGTATTATTTATGTCATCTAATAAATTACCCAATAAATTGTGTTTTTAAATGTTTACCCCTTTCCTAACCTTAAACCCAACCGTCACAGTACTGTGAAAATATTAATTATTGTTATAAAGTGTCATAAAAAATGTGTCTATATTGATGTGCATAGCGCACTTCCGGCCGGCCGTGTATCCTATCTAGATTTTAATGTGAATGTCATGTAGCTGTGCATATTTTGTTATTTTAAGAGGTTTCCAGTCATTTTTTTGGTTCACCTAATCACCCCCTGTATTACATTTTAATGCTCTGCTACACAACTGTTGCCATGATGGTTTTTGTCCTTGCATGTAGCAGTGTAGCAAGTCAGTTCTATGGTCTGTCTAAACAAGCTTTTCAGCTGGGTGGAGGATTAATCCATGCGAGTACTCTGGTGACATAAGTCACAGTAACGGAGTAGATCTGAAGAGGCGTAAAAGGATGCTAGAGTGGGCAGTGGTTTAAGGATTTCAGTGAGGAAAGAGAGACAGGAAGAGGCAGGAAAAACGAGATTAGATCAGCTGAAGTCAGCTGACTGCTCTGTGTTGTGAACAGCAGAGGTGTGAGTAAGAGAGAGAGAGAGAGGCAAAGGGAGGGGGGAGCTGTACCATCTGAGCTGAATGTATAATCAGGCATCTGCCTCCGACATGTGAATGGTTACAGCTTTTGAGCGAGCGAGAGTGAGGGAGGGAGCGAGCGAGTGTACGCGTTAGCTGGGAGGGAGGGGTGGGTGCGTGTGCGTGTGATCACGGAGTAATCTGCCTGCGGATGGATGGAGAGAGGAGAGATGGAGAGCCGATCGCTACTACTCGAAGCAGGCAGCAGGCACCTCAGCCCCCACCTCGACTGGGAGCGACGAGAACTAGCAGGTGGCATTGCTAACGTGACAGTCTTCCCACGGCACTCCACCACCTTCCCACCATCCTTCCACGCTAGAAGCACTGTAGCTCCTGTGGATTTTTTGCGCTCTGTACATAGATATTTGGCGTGATGCTGGATGTCAGTACATGGACTTGATTCTTAAAATTGCATGCTGGTGTTTTACTTTCCCTCCCTTTCTCTCTGTTTTTTTCCTATGAGGGTTTGTGATGTAATGGCTGCAGTTTTTGCAGGAAATCACTAGTCTAGTAAGTAGATCAATGCTACATACCTGTGTATTGTCTTTTATTTATAATGTCATGCATATAAAAGCTTGTATTGCATTTGGGTATTGATTTCTTGTCGTTGTCATTTGTCATGCCATTTTTTTTAGTGTAGCGTAGTATCACTGATGTGTTGAATGTCTCAATTGCAGTACTCTATAGATTGTGTGACCTGTTTGATTTTGAGTGTGTGGGTAGTTCTCAGCTACATACAGCAGGCGTATTTGCAGTGCCTCGCCCCTTTTTTCCTTATTTCCCTCTCTTTTCCAATAATGAACTTTGGCCTCTGTTACAAGCTGTCTATGGCATTTCTTGAAAGGAGGGGCGAAGTTCCATACACCTGATATCAGATTCAGTTAATATAGTTATGCAAAAGGAATGCAACTGTGTGGTGGGTTGAAAGTCCATGACTTGTCATGTTTTGGAATCTGAGCAGGACAAACAATATGGAGCTTTATATTTATTTTCAATCTGACGTTCCTTGAACTGAAGTCTTTCTATAATAGTTTGCCTGTGGATTTAGAAATGATTACAGAGGTTAGATTTAGTGCTGTTGCTAATCAAGGCTGCCGTTCACCACTGGCTTCAGTGTCGCTTCGGTCACGTGTTGTGACCCAAACGGTGGGTGACCACTTTCTTGTTAGTCTGAATTGCTGTTTATTGTGATTTATTTTTAGATGCCTAATGCTTTCTGTGGACAAACGTCTTAGTGTGTGAGAGTGAAGCTGAACTAGCTATCCAACACCACAGTAAAATTGAAAATAAAGGAATTGTTTGCTTCTTACAGCTGAGGCAGCAGAAACTCTGTTAATTACTGAAGGTGTATTTTTGTGTGAGTTTGGATATTGTAAACTTTGGATATTGTTATTCTGAAAATTGTACAATTCTCAAGCACTTGGCAAAACGGATTATAGCTCATACTTCTGACCTGTCAAACTCCCACACACACAAACATAATGCTGTCCTCCCACACAGAGAGGGAACTATTTGTAGGAAATAGTTAATTTCAAGTTGTCTCTAACACAGTGTTTAATATTTAAATTTGCCTGTTTCTGTCTTCTACAGGCCTATTCCCAAGATGCCTACCTTAAGGGTCATGATGCATACAGTGGAAATGCTCGCCATATCCCACAGCCACCCCCTATATGTTACCCTCGAGTAGACTGCAAGCCCCCGGGGATGGCCCAGGCCACTGAGACATCAGCCCCGGGGGTTGTATCTTCCGATCTAGGATACCGTGTGGAGATACCAGTACCTCCCTCGCCTCCACCACCCATTCCAAAAACACAGACTGCAGTGTGTGTGTGCAATGAAAGTGTTCGGACAGTTGTGGTACCTCCTGATGTTCACATGGGCCTTATGGTCCCGGGTCACAGAGGGGACTATGGTCTAGTAGGCCCAGATCCAATGCTGATCAGAGCCAGGCCTGGAACTGTGTCTAGTGGTCGTCCGCCATATCTACACCCGCGCAAAGCTGACATGTTCCCGTCAGGTTACCATGGTGATCCGTATGCCATTCCACCCACACACTATGTGCCTGCTTCCTCAATCACCTCCCCTGCTACTCACCAGAACATTGACTGGCGGACTTACCAGACATACCGGGAATATATTGACAACAAAGGTATTCACGCTTACAGTCGAACTGTTCAAGAACGTTTAGACAGCCTGCGAGCTGCATCTCAAAGTACCCATGGTGGCCCTCACTGTGGACCCCAACCTGGCTGGGGCAATAAGTTACGACGCAGAAGTACGTCTCATGATCGGGCCTATCAGGGCCCTTCTGTGCTTCCTCCACGCAGCGCTTCGCAGGATAGGATGAGTGGAGCAGAGAGAGCAGCTCACGCCAGGGACTGGCCTCCTCGTAGTGTGTCCACGGATGGTCTCATGCGGAAGCCCCGTGCTCATTCATCAGACTATGTGGAACATGGTGAAGTTTCTGCTGCACCATGGGCAGCACCTGTGGATAGGCAGCTTTATAGCAGAGTAGACCAGAGGAGTCGACCCAGTAGACAGTCTCTTCCACCAAGGGCAGTGCTTTACCGCCCATCAACAGGGTATGGTATGAGCATCAGGAGTAATGCTGGCTCCCATAAGCATAGCTCCAGAACGGATATCCCACCTACTGCTGGTTTTCCAGAGCGACCTCGCAATGGAATTAACCAGGCCAAAGAACCTCCTTCCAAAGACCAAAGTGGAAATCGAATTTCTAAATTTGCATCAAACCAATCAAGAACTAGGGCTGAAACCATGCAGAGCCCAGAATCTGGGAAGGATATTACTGTGGGATATAGGTCGGCATCTTACTCTGCTCCGCCTCTTCAGAGGCCCCAGGGGGGTGCATCAACTCAGAGAACAAGCTCGAGGGATGTCAAGGGCTTACCAGTAAATGGGTCTAGTCCTGTGGAGGGTGTAGTCCTCCGAGAGAAACCGCCAACAGGGAAGGGGACCCCACAACCTCTCCGCCATCCATCGTACATCCTTGCAGTGAATGACACGGATGGGTCTGAGCCAGCAGGGGGCGGTGTCTGCTGGTTACCCAATGATGCTCGCCGGGAGATGCACATGCAGAGACTGGGGGAGCGGCTTGACTCCTCCTTCTGTTCCAGTAATCTGGACGAATCACTTGACTCCATTCCCTTCATCGGTAAGTGCACTCTTTGTAACCATAGCAACGCTAGCTCTGCAACAGGCTTGATCCAGCAGTAAGGATTGTTTCAAAGCTGCAGCAGATATTTTTATCAGTAATCAGCAATGCGTAGACAATAATGTTGATTTTTTTTATCAATTTTTCTTCATGGACAATTTGGACCATTAGTGCATTTTTGTATTAATAATGCTTCAGTGCCTCAAATGATTACAAAGAGTAACCTTTTACAATCACAGTTTCTAATTTTGACCCCATGTGTCCAGACAGAGATTTTCTTTGTATGGATGAGTATGGGTGATTTTTGCAGGAGGTTAAAATCTAGGCCTGTGAGTGTGACTGTTTGGGAGTGACTGAGGGAGAGTGAAAGTGACTGTACATGAGTCATGGTGTTATTCTGGAAGGAGTTCAGGCTTTCCCTTATTCTCTAATTCCTGAGGATAGGTATGGACTGTGCTTGGTCACATTTCACCTTTTTGCTTTAATTGTTATTCATCCTTTAGTGTCTAAAATCTTTGTTGCTGATGTTTGTTAATACTGCCTACTAGAGAGAATATAAGACCAAGAATAGGTTTGCTAATAATTGGTAACATTACATATTAGGCAAATGAAAAAACAAAACCCAAAAACTATGCAATATAGAAATATATACATACAAGCCCAAGATTATTCATACCCCAAGGGTATTCTGTAAAGCTGCTAATGTCCATAGCATGTTCTAACTAAACATTTAAACAAGATGGTTAAGGGATAACATGCAACACACTTAACCTTACTCTCTTAGGTAAGGAGAAATGGAGGAGAATGAAAGGTTCCATGAAGTGCTTTGTAATGTGCATTTATATTTAGCTTTAGAAATTTTGTTTCACAATTTTATCTGAAACCTGAAGAGAGGTTGGCACATAGAGTAGCTTCTCCCTTTTAAAACACAGCCAATAGCGTTTTGTTTCATCACAGATTTGCAAGTGAGAGTGGCTGAGCTAAAGCACATCAAATGCAAAGCAAATGTGAAGCTTCTTTAAGGGGGTACAGATACTAGAGAGCATTTGATTGGTCAGGAGAAACTGATGTATGAGGTGACGTGGAGAATAAAAAGGCTTATCCCTTTTTTTTTAAGTCAGAAGTGACAAATTGCAAGCTTTGAATGTTTAAATCAGGTTTAGATCTTCTAAATGTGAATTTTGTCACTGTTTTGGAGCACTCTAGCTTATAGATACACTTAAAACTAACATACTAATACTAACATCTACATAAAATTGAACAAAAACATTCATTTAATATCACGGGATCTTGTAGTGTCAAATGTTGTTTATGCAGTAGGAGCTACAAAGCTTTAAGCATCAGTATTGGTATTCAGTGATCACCATGCACAGTAAAATAAGTAGTGTCAATTTAACACTTAAAGTGTTGATTTTAACACTACTGCAGGTCATATATGGTCCCAATCTATCAAGTGTTAAAAGTACACTGTGTGTAGTGTTAAATTTGCAGTGTAATATTGGCACTTTAAAGTGCTGAATA
>CAIGQZ010001464.1:1204587-1219281 GCA_903798205.1 Danio tinwini | reverse complement strand
ATAGGCTTAACTACACACACAATGCAAAGTAACGTTAAACATGAATTGAATATGACCCAATGGATATTCACAATAAGTTATTAAACATTAAATTTACCTGCAAATGTCTCTGCTTCGTCTTCACGAGCGTATTCCAGCTTCTTCGAGTCCTACAAGAAGATCTTCCGTCGGGAACGTCAGTACAGCAGTCAAACAGCTAGGTTAAGGGAGAATAACCGTCGCACAGCGTTCATTTATTATGAATGCACAGCGCGGGCAAAAATCCTATTGGACGACACGAATTCAAATTTGCTGGCTGCTAGTGCTAAGCGAAAGTTAATGGATAATATCCCGCTCCAGACCCGCAAAAAATCTCATCCATTGTCACAAAATGTAGTTTTAAGAGTATTTCAGGCGAGAATGTAGTTGTTTTAAACTCGAATCGGCAGTTTATTTACAAAGATAGCACGTCTTTGAAGATGTGCTTCAGTGAATGCGGACTCTGTCAGCGGGAGCTTCCTGATGCTCTCCCCCGCCGACAGCAGCTTTACTTCGGCTAGTTCATCTCGGATATGCCGCTGGATTCAATCTCCCCATTGTAGTTAAAACATGATATTTAATACATCTTGTGTATATCTAACGGCCAGTTTTTGGTCTTTTAAATCTATTATTTGTTCCCAGTTGTATTTTGGCAGTGTTATTTTGTTACGTTTTATAATTGTTTTATTTATTAATAAATAAATGGCCCAAACATGGACCCCTTGACAGTTGGGAACATATTTTTTTACCCTTAAAGTAATCTTAAGGTGCTACTTTGAACCATTGAAGGTACAACTTCACCATTTGTACCCTAAGTGTTCACAAATGTACCCCAACCGTACCCTTTTTTCTGACAGTGTGGTGTATGTCGCAATCTTTTGCACTTGTAGTGTTAAAGGAAAATCACATCATATTGCACTGTGCAACCACACTGTCAATGTGCAGTCGTTAACACTGTATATTGTTAATTCAACATTTTTGGAGTTATTGACATTTAACACTGCATTTTTTACACTGTTGATTTTACTGTGTGATTAAAAAAAAAGTCTATTTCATGGACGTTGCAATGCTATTGATGTTAGTAGCTTTGCGAACCAACATCGGCATTCAAACACAGCAAATTATATGTGTTTGTGCAGCTCACAGTTATTTGTGTAGACCAGTGTTGCCCAATCTCCTGCAGAATTTAGTTCCAACCCCAATTAGACACACTAGAACCACCTAATCAAGCTCTGTCTAGGTATACTATAGAAACTTCCAGGCAGGCGTGTTGAAGGAAGTTGGAGCTAAACTATGCAGGACACTGGCCCTCCAGGACTGAGTTTGGGCACCCCTGGTATAGACTGAAAATATAAAGGAGAGTAACTTAACAAAGATTACAAATCAGAATAACTTGTTCTTGCAGGTTCTTGTAGTTGGTATAGATTACTAGCAAGAATAAAGTGTTCAGCATTGTGTTCTGTTAATATTTCGAAAATGCAGGTCATCATGTTTGTCATATTTACCCCAGCAAGTTTCTGTTTATTTATATTTTTGGGATTACTTCTGCACCTAAAAAATCTATTAAAAGTGTCTGACAATTAAAATTAAATAAAGGTAAAATTTGACTTCTATAAATTATGTGCTGGAGTTTTCACCCTTATAATAATAGCCTTAACTTTATTGAAAAAAACAAATCTTCTTGTTTCCAATTCAAATGTTTACATTTGTATGATTATATTTTATTAATGGATAAAAAAATAGAAGTGTATCTATATATCAAATAATCGATGTTAATAAAATTAATTTGCACTACAGAGTTAGCACATTATAACACACAAATGGCATTTAGGTATTCTGACAGTTAATTAGGCTCAAAGGTGGAATGAGTGCAATTAAATTCCTAACAACTCGTTGAGTTTGTTTTAAACATGAACTTTTGAACACAAAAATATAAAATTATTTAAATATAAGATGAAATGGTATTTTAAAATAAAACTAAAACCTGTATGTGGTGACAAGTCTTGAGTATGATTATGCCACTGAGCCTCAAAGCATCTCCAAATAGAAACATAGAGATGTTAGTTTAGTTTACATCAAAAATGCATATTTATTTGCGTTCAAACATTTGACCCGCACATAAGACAATAAAGCTAATTGAGGAAGAAAGAGTAAATTTAAAGATTTAGAAGGTGGCTGTAATATAACATTTTCATTACTAATTCATTCATACATCAAAATTAACATAATGTAGAAAACAAACCAGAATAATGAGTATGCAATTTGTTGCATTTTTAGCAAAATGCTCCTCTCAGAGAGTTTTCTATCTTGTTAATACCATTTGATCAATGTTCTGATGTAAAATTGAGGCTTTGTAATATATTTTTTAAATTGATTACAACCATGCAGTTGAAACATTGCTTAAGCTAGATTTGGTATTTAAATAGCCTATAAATAAAGCAGCTTCAATGAATGATGTTATCCATGAATTTCCATGTTTTTGGTAGAATAAAAAATCGGAGACCTTATTTAATATTGCAAGTAATAAAGAAAAAAAAGCTTGTGATTATTGGATGTCAGACATGTATACCAAAAAATGTTTAGTGAAGTTCTCCATGAACAGAAATAATCTATAAAAGTTAAAAATGAGTGCTAAATCCAACCCTGATGTATATTCCACTGGTGTATAGACATGTAATGTGTGTCAAAAGAGTCAGGATTTTCAGGTTAATTGTATGAAATCTGCTTGTTGATGCATAGTCATTATCAATGAAGGCAGAATGTGGGAGAATTTATTACAAAGATGCTTAAAAAAAATCTCTTGTGCTTGTGCAAAAATAGAACTTGATAAATGCACTTGATGAAATGAATAATTGACTACTGATAACATTAGTAATCTCATAATTCAAGATTAGGGCAGTGCGATTTGGGGAAAATATGTAATTGCAATATTTTCTTTTTTCTTTTTTCTTTTTTGGACAGATATTACGATTGCAATTTGATTTACGATTTAATTCAAGCTTTAAACTGTTTTTAAATTTAATTCAAGCTTCAGCTCAATCTGTAAGTCGTGGCAACAATTTTGCGACAGCTCTTAAAAATTTGCTGTTTTTGTTCTGTGTCTGTGACTTTGAGACCAAAATATTCCCATATTACCAATGCTGTTTTTTTTTTATATTCATTTGTCTATTAATGCTTCTGAAGCAATAGACACCATAATCCCACTTGTCAGTGCTTTCCTTTTTGTTTTCTCTTTTTTTTATTTTTTATTGTGGACGTAGTTCATGAATGAAAGTGTGCTCACTCAATTGGCTAGTTATAAAGCCCCTGTCAGATTGCACGATTTCAGCACGATTTCCTTGATGTAGGGTGTCGTGGGGAGTCGTAAACGACAAATGGATGTTGTAACACAAGATTCAATCATTTCTTCTTCTGTGGCATAGTTCACAACAACCGATACCATGTCTGCAATGCCTCACAACACCAACGCAGAAAGGCTAGCATGTTTAATTTATTAAAATATAGCGGACTGGTTTTGAAGATGTTATTCATTATTTTTGTTTGCATATATGCATATTTTATATTGCAGCCTCTTGCGATTTAACTAATCGCAACATTTCAAATTGTGATTCGATTTCAATTAATCGCACAACCCTACTTGGTGCCTAAAAAAAGTCAACGTTTGTGGTTTGGGATTACTTTAGATACCGAAAGGCTGATGTATCACAGAACCAGGTAATTTGTAAGACCTGTTAGTCACATATCATGTCAAAAAGTGTGTGAAAAGTGCAAGGAGCATCGCTTCCCGCAACATTGTTCATGCGCTTTGTGCTTGCGCTCCTTTGTCGTTGTAGGCAACCATCAACCGTTTTCTCAGAGGATGACAAACTAACAAAATGTTGCTGCAGCTCTGAAACTAGTTTAATTCATGGAAAAAATTAAAAAGCACTGGGTGTTTGGGTGCCCAGTGTTTGTCTGAGGTGCACCTGGAATACGCGCAAATAATATATATTTTTTTCCATCGGTCTGTTGTTCTAAAGACTGTTACACCTTTACCAGGTGATTTTTATTTTTTGCCTTATGTTTGTTTTAGAGACATGTTACAGGTCTTTGATAACGATCTATTTGTTTTCTTTTTGAAATATGTTTCAGATTCACATGGTAAAACCTCGGTGTGTGTCAAAATCATGATTGAAATCAAAATTGCAATATTGTTTAAGAAAACCATGATAGGTTCCTTTTGCCCATATCACACAGCCCTATTTTAGGGCATGCTCACTCTAGGTACAGTTGCCTTGAACCGTGCCAAAGCGTGATTGTCCCCCTCCCCTCTTTCCGGATGGCCTGCACTCATATTGCTGCTTGCCTTCCAAAACTGTGCACGCTTGCGTCATTGATGTTGTGACTGTTCAGTTCAACAGGAAGAGAAGCGCTCTCGCTCAGCGCAGTGGTGATTCCTTTAGTTATATTGTTTTAGTCATTTGTGATGCAGTGACACGCAGTCAAATATTTAGCTGAACAGATCCACCACTTTTGACGCTCATAAATTAGCATAAAAGTCCTTATGCTGCAGGTATTAGGAGGTTTGCTGAAGGTGCAGCGAGAAGTTTGACAGTTAGCGCTCATTGAAAAGTAAGAATTATTAATAATCCATATGAAGAAGCCCTTTAAAAGTGATGTCGTGTCTTCAGGTTCAGGCTCAGGCATGCTTTGCACTTACACTTCAAGCGTACTGTGCCAAAGGCCAACCGAACTGCGATGTGGCACACCACTTTCAACCAGGCCAGGGCTGGCCAACTGAACCACGCCTGAGCCCGATTCTGAGCACTCACACTTGTCAAACAAACCGGTAAACTTGCCTGGGCATGGTTCAGATAGCCTAGTGTGAGTACGCCCCTTGAAGCTGGAATAAACCTGACCTTCCAAAGCGCTATCACTCAGTTGTTTCCCCACCTTGAATTTCAGTCACTGCTGCTATTATTTATAGTTGCACAGTCGTTTTCACTAACAAATGCAAAAACATTTCATTCAGTTACAAAAGGAGGCTGCATGTCTCTAGATAAATTAAGAATATTTATTTATTTATTTATTTTTGCTTGGAATAAAAATCACAATCTTCTCAAGGTTCTGTAGATGTAAAATAAAGGTTAATATGAGTAGGCTATTATTATTGTTATTTCTCAAACATATGGTAAAAACAACAATAATAATATTAGGCCTATGTTTATGTCTACTGTTGGGTAAAATGCAACATTTTTGTATAGACTTGGAATTTGAATTTATCTCTGAGCAATGTACTGTTTATAAAACAGTGTGAAGACTTGTGCGACTTTATGCTTCTCTCCTGACCTTGCAAAAAATAATTGGCTGAATTGTAGAAATGCTGGATTAATATCATGCGGGCGGTCAAATCGAGGTTGCGTTCTTTTAGCAATTAATCGTGCAGCCTTAGTCAACATATGAACCAGTTGCTAGTACATTTTGACCCGTCATCGTCATTACAGTTGATCATTTAAATGTTATTAATTAAATTTCCTTTTTGCAATTTTTAAGGGTGATGTTTTGATGTTTTTGACTGTAATTTGCACATGCCGTTGTGCCGGTCTCACTAAAGAAATACACATTTTAATTAAGGTTATCAAATAATTATTTTATTGATTGTAAACAATGATGCATCATGGACCTATATTGAAATTGACATGTCTGTTAGAAAGCATTTGAGGCTGAGTGAACATTTAAACATTTTGCGGTCCAAACTGGAGATGTTGAAAATGATTTTATTTTTCAGTGTTGAAATTCCCGTTCAACAATGTCCCTGTTCCTTACAGGTTGACATTCTGATCAGTTGTAAATCCTTTGCCCCTGTTGAATCTGGAAACTTGTGTGGTGCAACAAATTACATTTTTGAGTAGCAAGACTCAAAACAATTCTAAGCTGCTTTGGAAAAAAGCATCTGCTAAATGAATGCAGCAGAGTATGGCTAAGATTAAGATTCTCATGTCTTGGAGCAGGACAATCTGTAGGCGATGCTGGAGTACTTTGACTAGGCCTGAAGAGGGTTTTGCACACCTTCCCCTTGGCCCTGTTTGAGACGCTGGAGGATGCGGGAACTAGGGCAGTTGCTTTAATTTTAGCTGCTCCAACCCTCTGGCAGTACAGAACAGCTTTGTACTCCAACCTTTTTTTGGCTGAGACCTGCAGAAGAGCTCAAAAGTTTTCGCTGCTCTCAAAAACAGGACATGTCAAATTATAAGATAAATAAAACTGCCCCTGTTCCTAGAAAAAAAGTTTATGCAGACTTTATGCAAAAGACTATGCACCATATCCTTGACATTGGCAGGCATCATAGATATTTACATTAGATGTTGCCTGCCCTGTTGATGTCTATTGGAAGGAATGCGTCAATAGAGCCGCCATTTTAGTACAGGGTAGCGCTCCTTTGAAATGAATGCAGGACCAAGCTGTAGTGGAGGACTGTGGGCCATCCAGAGCCAGAGATATACACATATACACATATATCTATGATTGGGAGTTTTCCCGGTGGTCAATATGCATTTTTTTTTATTATTACGAAAATGATAAATTTACATCACTTTTCTATATTGATGGATCAGTGACTGTACGGGCATTGCTGACAAAGAGTGTGTGTTTGTGTGCGTGTAAAGGTATTATCCTTCCTCCAGTTAGATTTGATCTAATCCGTGTCCTGAAACACACCCCCTCTCCTGCTTTTACTTCTCATTCTGCACAGGGAGCGATTTGTTTGTGAATGAATCCCTGTTATTAAAGACTCATTCACTTAGCTAACAATAATACAAGTTTCTGATACCGCAGCATCTCGGTGTCATATTTTTTTTTTGCATTGTTAAATAAAATAAGCAAACAAAACTAGCTTATGCCCAGTATTTAGTGCAAGTTGGTGCTACTTTGTCTTCTGAATGCAGTAAGTGTCTGTATTATCATCAATAACGTTACTTGTTGAGCATAAAAGTTCATAACATAAAAATGTAAAAAACGAAATCTTACCTATGAAATGTTCTGCCTTTGTGCATTGTTTACTTTGTTTGCTCGTTACTACATCTGTACACAGCGCTAAAGTCCAGTATCTTCATCTTGGCACACAGTCTAGACTAGTACGGTTGAATGACATTTGTGCTGGGAGCACTGTACAAATGTGGCAGTGCTATTGACACATGCTCAGGGTTCGTATGCGATATCTAGTGTATACATCTATGGGCAGGCATAATGAAAGATGCTTTTTTTAATGGTACTGTACTATGCAGAACAACAAATGCTATCTTTTAAGTATAAACCGTATCAAGCCAGTTCAAATGGGAGATTCACCTTGGGCTCTGAATGTTCTCAACATTTTTGTCTGACATATCATGTGTCAGTCCACGCTTGATAAGTCAGACAAAAATATGTTTTGTTCAAGCTCAGGCACTTAAAACATTATTTATTTACTGAATGAAAAAATGATTAGCAGGATATAAATAAAGAGCTAAATTAAGCCACTGCACGATACGTTGAGAAGATGTGAAGCTGTCTGCTTGAAGTTAGTTTTGGTCTTTTGTTTTGATGAAAGAAATATGGGATAACTTGTATATTTTCTTCCTTTTGCTTTATTCACGTTTACTCTGTTCACTATATCTGCAGATGAGCCAGCTAGCCCTAGTGTAGATCATGATGGCAGCCATATTCCTGCGTCAGTTGTGATCTCTGGAGCTCAAGCTGGACTTTCTGATAGCCCAAGCCCTTCCACACCTAGTCCCCTCATGCGCAGGCAACTGTCCCATGACCAAGGTAAGCAACCGTGTATAGATATCAGTTCATTTCAATGTTTACTGACATTTGAGAGCATTTTTGAACCTGTTGCTTTCATATCTTTGTGTACATGTATATAGAGTCTCTCAGAAATGCCATTCTGGAATCAGGAACCAAAACAGAACGCTCAAAGTCATACGATGAAGGTCTAGACAACTACAGGGAGGAAGGTCGTGGGTAAGTGTCTTTTAAAACACTGATATGTTTTAGATCAGTAATACTGTTGGTTGGCCTAACATAATCATTCATTTCCACAGACGATCCAGCAAGCCAAGTCTAAGGGTTTTCAGGAAGGTGAGAGATGCTGTTTTTCCCTCCAAAGGATCAGTTTTCTTTAAATCTCACATCTTCATGGGCCAGACAGAATCTGCTGCAAATGTTTGCTATTTTTGCACACAATTTGTAGCTTTTTATTTATGGTTTACATTGCAAATCCAATTAGATACACTTGTTTGGTAATTAAGTCAAGTCCCTCGTATAATCCATAAGTTTAATCGAATAAGTCCATCTACTAAAGCAGCTATCCTCAACCACTGGGCTGCCGGCCGGTACCGGGCCGTGCATCAATTGGTAAAGGGCCGCACAAGAAATCATTAATCATTTCTGTTTTGTTTATTATCTGAGTCTGAACAATCTTTAATTTAAAAAAAAAAATTTATTGTGGAAATTACCGTATTCTCTCACTTACATCTTAGTCACTTGAGTGCCTAGATTTAACCCACAAGCAGCAAAATGAGTAAGAAACCGATGTCTTTTGGAAACTTTCTTTGCTAAGGGGAAAAGACCCAGTGAAGGACCTGCGAACTGCCAAGGAATAAATCCGCAACCCATTTATCAACAAATCAGGAGAATCCACCATGTCTGTGCAAAAAGATCAACTGCTTGAGATTGCAAATGGTGTCCATATATCTTGTCTTTTTTAGAGTTCACACAAGTTTGTTATTTCCAATGGAGGTGCACGGCTTGCTCGTGCAAGCGACATGACGCGCTAGCACCTTCATCCGTTGCGCATTCGCAAGTCAATATAGCATCGTTAGTGTGACAGTAGTTTTATAGGTACAACTACTGTTTTTACATTACTGTGACTGTTGGGTTTAGGGTTGGGGTAGATGTTAATAAAATACAATTAATGGGAAATTTAATAAGAAATATAAATTATTCTCGTTAACTTCTGGCTGCAATCGTATCTGATTTAGCAACAACCCTTCCAGACGTGACAAGAAAAAAATCTTTTTACATTATTGTCAAGCGCTGACCGGTCCGCAATGATAAAAAGGTAGGGGAACACAGTACTAAAGGACAGAAAATATTACTTTACACACTGTATTGTTAATAAATCATATTAACATTTGCATTTTAGCTAATGTTACTGAAATTAATATAAAAACTGAATAAATATATATTTACACACATTAACATAAGAAAATAAACATTCAGTGAAAAATCGACAGATTTCTGCAGTAGCAGATGTCGTGTGGGCCTACCTAATGCAGCTTGTTCTATATTAGTCACTTGTGAGGTTTTATTTCAGTTAGGATGCAGCCTTAGATGGGAGCTTCCAGTGACAGCGGTAGATCGCAAGCAATTCAGCAGGTTATGGAACAGAGCAAAAATGGTGGACAGTTAGCCAGTTGACACTATAACTTCATTTTTTTTCTGGTCTTATAGGCTCTTGATGGTCATAAATCTGATGACTCCAGCTCTAGAAGAGACTCCTCCACTGAAATTTTTAGTGATTCCACCAAAGAGGGTTGGTTGCATTTCCGACAGCTCAACACAGAGAAGGGCAAGGTGGGGAAAATTATCTCTGTATCTTTCACTGTTCATTTCCTGTAGCACAAAATTCATGCAAGATCAAATTATTTTTCAGCAGTGATAAATTTACTGTGATTATTTTAGATCATGACCACTAATTACTTGTGATCCTGTTTTTTGTAGCGAGTTGGAGGCGGCATGCGGCCATGGAAACAGATGTACGCAGTGCTGAGGGGACACTCCCTCTACCTCTATAAGGACAAAAAGGAGGGGCTTGCTCACGTCAACTCTCAGCTGGAGGATGACCCTCAGTCCATCAGTATTAAGGCCTGCTTGATTGACATCTCTTACAGTGACACAAAGCGCAAAAATGTCTTGCGGCTAACAACTTCAGACTGCGAGTATCTGTTTCAGGCAGAGGGCAGAGAAGACATGCTGTCCTGGATAAGAGTCATTCAAGAAAACAGCAACCTGGATGAGGAGGTATGTAGACAATTGCAAATCACACTGCTTTTGAGTGCAGCCTAAATTTTATCCTTGATGGAGGACCACAAAAAATGCAAGTGGTTAAGAAGTAACTCTGAACAGGGATCTCTCTTTTTAGAGGCTAAACACACTGAACATGTTTTTCAATTATGAAAACGTGAGGTGCACCACACTGCCTTGAATGTGTAGTAGTGCAGTGTGCTGTGGTTTTTATGTTGCTAGGCAACCACTGTTTGAATGGATTTGGTGCTGGAGTGCATGACATCAGGTGCTTTTTCTGCTAAGTTGACTTTTACAACTTTTAAAAACACATTCATGTAATCTGGGCTTTGGAGATTTATGTTAAGCACAATAGTCGGAAGTACAAAATAAGGTGGTAGTATAAATCCTACTTTTAGGCATAGTGCTGCAGGTTTTAAATTACTTGATACCAGAGGTCACATTAACCAAATATTTTCCGTCATTGATGGATTTTTTTCAGCAGTGATGGAAAAATCTAAAGGTGATCCATTATTTTGACGGATTATGCTGAGGGCAATCTATTGTAATTTGTAGCTAACTGTAATTGCCTCTTCTGTCCAGCTGATGGCGATTGCTCTTATTAATTAGCAATTGTCTTGTTTTGTCACCGCTGCGTACAGTTGCAAAAATGTCACTGCAGCTGAGTGTGAAAAGTTTCTTCTGCAAACTTCTGATCACTTCCTTAAGAGAAATGTTTCTTAACTACAAAACGCTGGCTGAAGTGGCGCTAGTAATTCCGGTCTCCAGTGTGGCAGCAGAACGTGGCTTCAGCCTCCAGAACAAAATTAAAACTGTCATGAGAAGTCGACTTTCCGAGGCAAAGACACAGAATTTAATGACAATTGCCTCTGCATCAGTCTCCCTTGATGCGTTTGTTTACGCACAGGCACGCACCCAGTTCAAGTCAGCGCGGACCAGGAGGAAGATATGAGTTAAGGCAGATAGGCCTACAGAACATCGTCTGAATAGTTATATTTTTAAGTTATGTTCTTATTTTAGTCAGAATTGTATTTTGTAATATGTTTTGTTGTTTACATCTGCCTGTGTTCAGGCACAAATGGTCGTGTTTTAATTCCCTCCGCTGTCATTGCGAAAAAAACATATGAAATTGTTGAACAATAAATTTGATGGAGTTTTTGTTCATTTGGCAAATAAACAAATTAATAATTTAGCCTGTATGCTCATTGTGCAAGTTCATGATTAAAATCTGAATGGAAAAAAGCGATTAGAAAATATGCTAATTAAATGACAGGCAATAATAGGTTATGACGGAATTCTTACAACCCTCTCTGTCAAAATGATGGACAATAAGAAAGTCTAACATAACCTCTCCTTGATACTTTAAACTCTTAATGGTTCATCTGATATACAGTTAAAATACCAAACAAAAAGGAACTCTTCTACTTTGCTTCTATAGAAAGTTGTTGAACATGTTATTTATATGACTTCAAAGAAACTATATTTCTATAATAGTATATAATAATAGTGACAGTAATAGTGTCAAAAATGCATATAATTTAATATAAATATAATTTATTGCTATAAATATAATTTATTGCTCTAAAGCTGCCAGTAATTAGACTTTAGAGCTATTGTATTTGCTATTTTAGTTGTGTTGAGCAAAACACAATACAATGCAGTGTTGATTGCAAAGTTGATTGATTGGACAAAGACATTTTTTTTGCAAAATTTTTATTTCAAAGCAGTTTTTGAAGAAAAAAAAATTTGATTATTTAAACTCCATGTATAAAATATGATCATGTAGGCTTTATAGGTATAATAGGTAAACACTGTTGTTACTCTGTATGTTTCTCCCAGTGATTTCTGTATGGAAATTTTAGAGACCACAAAAAATCTGCAAATATTGAGAAAAGTCACAAAATCAAGTAATTTTAGATACTATTTTAGGCACTATTAAAAGAACCCCACAAACACTATGACCCTGACAACCTAACCCAGCCTCCCAACAGGTGTAAACATAAGGAAGCCACTGAAGAGTACAACTGACCTTACCTGCTGCCATCTCTGCTAATGAGCATTTTGTTGTGGGCATACATTGATTTTGAGAAAAACAGCAGAATCTGCCATGTGATTAATTACTGTAACTGCAGGAAAATGACAACCGGGCAAAGCTGGATTGGCTTGTGGCCAGTTGTCCTTCACTAGAGGCTATCCTGCTGATATATGAGCTGTGACGTCAAAGGTAGCAGGCCGGGGAAAATCTATTTTATGCCTATAAGAGTGCTCTTAAAATCAGGCACTAATAAAGCGCTCACTGTAAGCAGTTACATTTTTGTATCATGAAACAATATTAGTATCAAAATTAGCTTGAAATTTTTTGTTTGTATGTTTGTTTTCTGAATACACAACTGTATGCACATGTTGATGTAGTTGAAGCATCTATTTTAGGGGAAAATGGGGTCATGCTAACCCCTCAGTCTTCAACTCTCAGCAGAACAGTGTCTGATAACAAAATTTAAAAGGTCATGTGACTATGTTAATGCACATTGTTATCCTTTATTTGAACAATTAATCAGTGTAATTTAATCCACTGGAAAAAAAACAACAACTTTCTGCTAATCTTTAAAAACAACTACTATGGACGTCAGTGGTTACTGGTTTCCATCTTCAACATGTCTTCTTTTGTGTTTAACAAAAGAAAGAATCTTATGAAGGTTTTTAACAATTAAAGGGTGAATAAATGATAAAAGATTTTGGGTGATCTATCCCTTTAAGTCTGTGGTCCATGTCTGCCCCCACAGAGCTGACTGTACAGCCATCATAGTATTGCTTAACTTTGTCAGTAGATTCTGGAGAAAAAAAAACATGTGAAGACCAGCTTGCAGTTAAGACAACAGCATTTCTTATGCTAAAATTAGGATTGATATGCAAATGTTTAGGTGCGTGAGGATAATGGGTAGGCTTTGTGTTTATATGCTCTGTTTGTGTTTGGCGGAGGAACTGGTTTTATTTAATGCCTGCTGTATTAACATAAAATTCATTTAACCTATTGTATGTTACTGTACTTGAAAGTTTGTGTTTTACCACAGTATTAATGATTCTTTGTCTTGTGTTTTCAGAATGCCGCAGTAACCAGCACTGATTTGATCAACAGAAAGCTCAAGGAATATATATCCATGAGGTAAATGCATGTTATATACTCTAGGGACCACCATATCAGTTCTGTGCCAAGTCCTACTGAGCTTGTTGCACTGTTTGATGATCATATGTAGTAATTTCACAGTATTATTTAAATTATTTAAACTTTTACTATTAAATTACAGTAGTATTAGTTCTTTAAAATGTGTACTTGGTGGTGGTGGTGGTACAGATATAATGGTAATTATTTTTCTAGAGGTGTGAACCTACACTGGTCTCACGGTTCGGTTACGATTATCATGCTATCGACTCAAGAATTCTTGTATTAAAATGTACAATTTCAATGCATTTTATATGTATTTGTGATACAGCCTTGTCCTTTAATATAAGCAGTCAGATCAATTTACTGTACCTTTAATTTGACCTGCTCAATGTGTCAAACAATACTCAAGTACATCCACAGAACATCATGATCATTTATAGCAAATAAACAAAAGTAAATGTAATTGCGCTCTCTTTTCGAGAGTTGTCGAGCGAGTTGTTAAACGCCTATAATTGGTCACACGTTCAACAGAAAGGGCTGCAACTGGCTGTAAAGCGCTGGAGCTGTTTACCAATAAGTGGCACTGATAAATGGATGCAGAGCGGTTTGTATTGTTGCGATTTCCTAAAAGAGCTACATGGTTGTGCAGCGCGTTTCAAGACGCCGCTCCGACTGTGCGTTTCTAGATGCGGTGGTTTCTTGTTCCCAGATGATGGGCACGAGCACTGCGTTTTATGTCTGGGGGTCCAGCATGTTTATGCGGTGCTCGCGGGCAGTGCATGTCATCACTGCGGTGGCATGCCAGTTGCACAATTAAGATCGCGGCTTGCTCTTGCAAAAGGGCTACCCACCCCAGTTGTCCCCCGCTCCGCGGTGGGCACTTGGGCAGATCTGAGGGTTACAGTGGGAGTAAATCTGACACCCTTAGCCTTGTGGACCTCTTGCTCCTCCACACGCTCCATCCAAGCTTCGAGTGAGAGAAGTGCTCCTCTCACTTAATGACATGGCTCAGATGTCTACCGCTGCATCGGAAGACGGGCTGTCATTGTCTAATGAAGGATTCCCTCCCTCTGCTCCCTCCCTCCAGGGTAGCGAGCGCAGCAGTGGATCTAGAAACAGACATGATAACCGTGCTTTTCCGGGCTGCTTCGGCCGTAGGCCTGGAGATGGTTCATCCCCCAGCCCCGCGGCCGGACCGATTAGATGGGTGTATGTGGAGGATAAAAAGGCAAGACCTTCTAGCCTCCCATCCCTTTCTTCCCAGAAGTGCACAGTGGGCTCACGCAGTCTTGGAGGTCACTGATAGAAAAAAAAAATGCTTAAGGGGCCAATAATTTTACCTTAGCTACTTTAAAAACAGAATTAAATCCGAACAAAAAATATATAATGAGATTTTTTATATATATATATATATATATATATATATATACACACACACACACACACACACACACACACACACACACACA
>CAIGQZ010001464.1:1172731-1204187 GCA_903798205.1 Danio tinwini | reverse complement strand
ATCGTATATATATCGTATATATAAGGTTTCCACTACATTCATTTTTCCATGGCAGGGCGCCACACCAAAATTCATCCCGCCACGGCTACATTACAGCTTTTCATTCAAAAAAAAAGCTGGTTGTAATCGCAACAAAACTTATTAAAAGGTTAGTGAATTATAACAGCGCAAACTTTTCTGTAATCGTAGTAGTGCAGTGCGTCATTTGTTTAACCCTTTAAGGTGACATACTGACTGACTGACTGACAGGTGCATGATGTGTGAGGCCAGCAAACACGGCGTATAGCTTTCAGTTAGGATGAAGATAAAGGTCTATGGCTTCAGTTCAGATAAAGGTCTATGGCTCTGCATACAACAAACAAAGACTTTATCTTCTGGAGTTTATAGCCGTTTCACTTTACCTCAGAACACAATAATGCCGCTCTGTAGGTCAGTTGGAGACGTTCATAAATATTCCTAGCAAATCTATTAGTTAGAGACATATTCACTACGTAAACACGCTAAATTGCATTTGAACAGCGTATATTTGAGGGCGTGCAAGAAGTTTTGTGCACGAATCCTAGCGCAAGCAATAAGATCTGCATGCTCGTATTACACAAATCTGATCTCGACTTGTTGTACTGCGTCACGACATAGGTAGTTGGTAGATCAAAAGGCCTGCCGCCTTAAAAATGCTCTGTCAAAGACGACCAGTGTTGGGGGTAAAGCATTACAAGTAGCGCGAGGTACGTAATAATATTACTTTTCTAAATAACGAGTAAAGTATGAGTTACTTTTAAAAAATTTTTATACAAGTTACTTTTTTGTTTAATAAATTCGCTTTTAAAAAATAAGTTGCTGAATCAAAATGAACGTCAGGACGTTGAATCCCACATACAATGAGAGAATGCAGGAACAGACAGTAGTGAAAATGGCAGGACCGTACAATTTTGCGATAGAAATATTCTCATTATTTTGAACACATGGAAGAAAAGGAAAAGAAAATTATCTGAATGGGCAGTGATTTTACTTCACTAATTAGACAAAAAGGACAAAAGTAGAAAAACGCATTGCTTTAAACTTTTATTATTCTGTATATATGCCATGTAGAGCTCTGAGGTCAGGAAGTTGTCCGAAGATAACATTATCCTACATAATACATATCCCTAATAAAAACACATTAAACAATTAACTGTAGAGCTCCTCTATTTAAAAAAAAAGAAGAAGAAAAGACTTCTGAAAGAGATCAAACCTTAGCCTGGTCAGAAAAATAAAAAATGACATTTCTTATCATAAGAAGTAACTAAGTAACACAGCTGGTTACTTTTCTGGGAAGTACCTCATTATTGTAATGCATTAATTTCAGAAGTAACTTTCCCCAACACTGAACATGACTTGGTAAATATTTGAAAAAGAAATGAATTTTTACAGGAGGGCTAATAATTTAGCCTTCAGCAGTATATGTTGCCATGTGTTAGCTTGCCTTATGTTCAGTTTCCAGTAATAAGTGTGCTTTTGGTAACAGTGCACCCAGCAGTAAGACAGAACCATCACCCAAGACCTCACGGCAGTCTCTCAGCATTAGACAAACTCTGCTTGGTGGCAGCAGTAAGAGTCAGAGCCCCTACTCACCCAGAAACGAACAGGACAGGAGTAAAGGTAAAACAAGGCATTAGGAAATGACACTGAAAACCCATCAATGTCAGTGAAATGTTTTTTTGATGTCAGCATTGTGTGTTTCAGATGACTCTAGTCCTCCGAGAGATAAAGCTGCATGGAGGAGAGGAATTCCAGGCTTGAAGAAGAAGCCTCAAGATAAGAGGCCTGCTGCTGGTGTCACATTTGGAGTAAGACTGGATAACTGCCCTCCTGCGCAAACCAATAAAGTAAGTGATTTAAACATGTCATTAGCTATGTTTCCATCCAAAAATACAAATTAACTTTGTGCTAAACTGGAATATCGCATAAAAGATGTGTGAATAAAGTAGCGTTTCCATCCAACGAGTCAAAGATAACAAAATCATCACTTCCTGATTATCTGGCACCATATATCAACAGTAAAAATGGAATATGCTGTGGTAGGGGAAGCTGCATGAATCTTGTCCTTATTTAATAAATGACTTGCGTCTCATAAGACGATGCCAACACGCAATGAACATTTAGTGGCATTTTGAAGGCGTAAGACGTGGAGCACGGATGCTCTTGACAGTAATGGAGGTAATTAATAATATAATAGGTGTAAAAGCAACCTTTATATATAGGGATAGAAAAAAAAAAAATATATATATATATATTTGTGTGTGTGTGTGTGTGTGTGTGTGTGTGTGTGTGTGTGTGTGTATGTATTCATATTTCTTGCAAAGTCTGTTTTTTTTAAAGTTACTTTTATTCAACCAGCATTTTTGGTTTTTGACCGGAAATGAGACGGGTGTCTCCCAAAATATACGACGATGTACAAGATGCATCATTGTGGATAAATATTTCTCAGCTTTTATTTACCTTTGAATAAAATGTGGCATGTCCAAAACTATTCATAGCCTTTACCTTTGTCACAGTCTATGGGGAAATCCAAAGTTCTATACCATTCCAAATAGTCTAAGATGTTCTAAAGGAGGGGTGTCCAAACTCGGTCCTGGAGGGCCGGTGTCCTGGAAAGTTTTGCTCCAACCCTAATCAAACACACCTGAACTACCTAATCAAGCTCTTTCTAGATATACTAGAAACTTCCTGGCAGGCGTGTTGAAGCAAGTTAGAACTGAACTCAGCAGGACAGTGGTCCTCCAGGAGCGAGTTTGGACACCCCTGTTCTAAAGCATCCTAATTATTGATTGGGAACAGCGCTCAACAGGTTTTAATCCGCTCAACAGGTGAAAAATGTTATCTCTCTGCTGTTGGTTTGTGGACAGTCATGGCTAAGACAAAAGATCTATCTATCTATCTATACCTTTTAATCATATTCCCCACTGATTAGCATGTTAAATTATCGCTATTGCAATTTTGATGAAAATAATCAGGATTAAGATTTTTTTTCTATAATTAAGCAGCCCTAATGTAAAGGATTTTTTGAGGAGTAAATGAACTTTATTGTCATGAATGTCATTAATGTCTTTGTGTAATAATAAGTTATGCATTTTTTTTCTTAATACAGAGTACAATTCCCTGCTTTTTATTTGTTTATTTATTATTTGAAGTTGACATTACCTTCTTTTGACAGTTTTTGTTAGAAATGTGCTAATTGCCATCTGTGTTGTAGTTTGTGCCTTTGATCGTGGAGGTGTGTTGCAAGCTGGTGGAGGACAGAGGGCTGGAGTACACAGGCATATACAGAGTGCCTGGAAACAACGCTGCCATCTCGAGCATGCAGGAGGAATTAGACACTAAAGGCATGACAGACATCGATATCCAAGATGACGTGAGGAAACCCCTTGCCTTGTGAGATGTCATATGAGCTGTTGTACCATAAAGGCAGTCCTGATCTTTATGCTTTCATTTCTTTCAGCAGAAGTGGCGCGACCTCAATGTGATCAGCAGTTTGCTTAAGTCCTTTTTCAGGAAACTTCCCGAACCTCTGTTTACTAATGGTAAGAATTATGTGTAGAATAGATGTCTTTTGGTTTTCTACAAAACATGGATACAACTGTGTAGTCTCTTTTACACAGAGCATTTTGTATGAAAGCATTGTTCTCCTCTGGTAGAGAAATGACTCCTCCTAGAGGACAATTTTAAACATGGTCATGAACAACTAGTACATATATCGGGATTTTAAATCATAACTTAAAGATTGTAAGGATTTATTCCTTAAACACTTTATGAAGTAATAAAATTTTATCTTAGTGTTTAGATTTGTGTCAGGAGGAAGATTTCATTGCTATTAGGAATGCACCGATACCATTTTTTTTAAAACCGATCCATACCTGCCAACACTCCCGTTTTTCCCGGGAGTCTCCCATATTTCACACCCACCTCCGGTTTGTCATTTCTCCCGGAAAACTCCCGGAATTTCAACCCCTTCCCCTGGTCCTCAGGTGATTGGTACAATCTGTAACACCCCGTTCACACGGGGCTTCAGCGTCAATGCTTGACAGAGGGTGTGTCTAAAGTTGGGGCTGACGCGATCGTCATAGCAGCGTCAGCCAATGAAATTAGTCAGCAATCAGCTACTGTCTGAGCTGGTGTATTTGTATACAGCGATCTGATTGGCTGGCGCTTCCGTCGGCACTTGAAAAGTTGAGAAAGTCCCAACTTCAGCAGCGATCAACGCTACTGAAGCGGCGGTGATGGATCCACAATGCAGTTCAGCAACGCCTGTTGTCACCCATTCAAAGTGAATGAGAAGCATTGAAGCTGACGCCCCTGCCCTGTAAATGGGGCGTAACACCCCCGGATCGCCGACAGACCAGGCACCCCTTCTGGTCGCTCTGCTCAAAAGCCAAAGCCTGATATTTTCCTGCAGCTTTGAAGCAGACTAAACTAAACCGTCTGAGGCCAGTTTTACTTGATAAACATTCCCTCGCCTATAGCCGCGTGAGATGGAGAAACTAAAAGCATGTCTTTAAAATAATTTTTTGTCTGAAAAATTATCTTTTTGAAACGAATTTCGTTTAGTATAATTTGTTTTTCTAATTTAAAGTTTCAGGTAGGCCTACTTTGTGTGTGAAGTGCAGGTAATAGCCTAACCCTACTCCAGTGTTGTGAATGCGATCTGCTGATCTAACAGACACAGCGCGTGATTTTGAAACAGCACATCTCTATGTTGCACGTCAAAAAGAACCCATTTAATTCAATTCAATTCATCTTTATTTGTATAGCGCTTATACAATGTAGATTGTGTCAAAGCAGCTTCACATGGAAGTTTATAGTGAATTGAAAAGTGTCAGTTCAGTTTTCAGTGTTTAAGTTCAGTTTAGTTTAGCTCAGTTCAGTGTGGTTTAATAATCACTACTGAGAGTCCAAACACTGAGGAGCAATTCCATCGATGCGCAGCTCTACAGATCCCGAACCATGCAAGCCAGTGGCGACAGCGGCGAGGAAAAAACTTCACCAATTGGCGAAAGTGAAGAATTTAAAAAACCTCGAGAGAAACCAGGCTTAGTTGGGCACGACCATTTCTCCTATGGCCAAACATCTTGTGCAGAGCTGCAGTCTAGGCGCAGTAGCTGGACCTCCGCGAAGACACGTCTGTCCTTGGAGCATCACAGGAATCAGTCTTATGCTCTCCATCATGACCACCACAGCAGCAGCTCAGGATACGGCCTGGTCCGGGAACCTTGGGATCGTCTCGTCGCTGGTCTTGGATCGCATCAGTGGCACTGCATAGTCTGAGGGTCTCGAGATGAGTACCCCCAGGTGGAAATACAGAATAAGGAGAATAATTAGCGTAGCTGCTGTTCATAGTGTATATAAACAAGAAGCAAAATCGTGTGTGGGGCACATCATGCGTCATACCGCTATGTAATGCACTAAGTGTATGCTTTGCTAAAAAGATAGGTCTTTAATCTAGTTTTGAAGAGTGAGAGTGTGTCTGAGCCTCGGACATTATCAGGAAGGCTATTCCAGAGTTTAGGGGCCATAAATGAGAAGGCTCGACCTCCTTTACTCGATTTAGCTATTCTAGGTGCTACAAGAAGCCCTGAGTTTTGAGATCTTAAAGAGCGGGTTGGATTGTAGCGAGACAAGAGGTTGGTTAGATAAACAGGAGCTAGATTATTTAAGGCTTTATAGGTAAGAAGCAATATTTTAAATTCAATACGAAACTTAACAGGCAGCCAGTGTAAGGAGGATAAAATTGGGGTGATATGATCATATTTTCTAGACCTGGTAAGAACTCTGGCAGCTGCATTTTGTACTAGCTGAAGTTTGTTAATAGAGGATGCTGGGCAACCAGCAAACAGAGCATTACAGTAATCCAGCCTAGAAGTCATGAAAGCATGAACTAGCTTTTCTGCATCTGAGATGGATAAAATGCATTTACACACTGATTATTTAAACTAACAGAAACAAATAGTATTGGAGAAAGTTTTTTGTGTTGTCATGAACGCGACATGCAGCTTAAATTGTGAATGAATGGAGAATGATTGACAGGCGCATCGGCGGAAAGCGCTGAAGTGAACATGAATATTCATCTGTACTTCACATTAAACTATAGAATGGCTTCAAAACATTTATGATATAGTAGGTCTGCTTGACAACTTTCTAGTGCCTTATAATAGGCTTCCTTTGTGGCTTTTGTTGGCTTATAAATTACACAGAATACAGCGCACGCGCAAGATTGTATTTGGATCGGTACCAGCTGGCCGATACCCGATCCAGCAAAAATATGCAATATCGAACCAATATCCGATCCAAGTATCGGGATCGATGCATCACTAATTGCTATATTGATGTTTTGAGTTTAAAGATCCTGGTTATTAGATGTTAGGAATGTTCTAATCATGCTTATTTTGTTGTGGTCATAGAAAAATATTCCAACTTTATTGATGCCAATCGAATGGAGGACCCTGTTGAGCGGTTAAAAGCACTGAAGAGACTGGTATGGTTTATCTAATTGTTTACTAAATATTGACATTTGCTTGATTGGGGAGGAAAAGCTTCCAATGAGCAATAGAATTGTAAACAGGTTTAAATCATATTTACTGTGGTTCTCCCTTCTAGATTCATGAGTTACCAGACCATCATTATGAAACGCTCAAGTTTCTCTCTGGACATCTTAAAACAGTTTCTGAAAACTGCGAGAAAAACAAGGTTTGAGCTTTTGGCTTGTTCATTTATCCTAAATGTATTCTACAAACGGTCACATGATATGAATTCTTGAAAGTAAATAATCACTTTTATGAAAGTTAAACATTAAATTATACAATTCCTAAAGTGTGTTATCATTAAAGGGATTGCTCACACACACAAAAAAATAAAATTCTGTCATCTTTAACCCACCCTTGTCTTGTTTCAAACCTTTATGAGATTCTTTCTTTCGAAACACAAAAGACAATATTTTGAAGAATGTTGGAACTCTGTAACCTTTGGCATCTATAGTAGGAAAAATAAATACTATGGTAATGTCAATGTCATGTATGCTAAATTTTCAGATTTTTAACATTCCTTAATATACTGTATCTTCAGTCTGGTTTGAAACAAGTAAAGTTCCATTTTTGGTGAACTATCCCTTTTGCAGTTCTGCTTAATTTCACCTGTCACAGCTTGTCTGAATTACCTGAGCACGCAGATGCAATGTTAGTAATTACAGGAACATTTCAGAAGCTTTTCTTATCTTTAATTAGATGGAGCCACGTAACTTGGCCATTGTATTTGGCCCAACCCTTGTCAGAACCTCTGAGGACAACATGACGCACATGGTTACCCACATGCCTGATCAGTACAAGATCGTTGAGACCCTCATTCAGCAAGTAAGAACGTTTTTGTTTAAGCTGTGTGTAAACCAATGCCAGACTTCTGCTGAAAATTGTCTGGTTTGCTTTTCCACAGTATGATTGGTTCTTCACAGAAGATGGAGATAAAGAGCCAACGGTAAGTCTAGGTCTTCTTGCCATTCTCTGAATGGATTTCTCAGCCCTTAAGGAGAAAGTTCACCCAAAAGTTGACTCATATTTACTCTCCTTTAAGTAGTTTCAAACCTTTTTTTTTTAAATCTTCCAAATCTTTATTTTGTTAAAAACTAAAGAAGATATTTTGAAGAAAGCTGAGCAGCTGTAACCATTGACTTCCAAACAAATACTTTAGAAGTCAATGGTTACAGGTTTCCAGCTTTCTTCAAAATATCTTGTTTGTGTTTAACAGAAACTGAAACAGGTTTGGAATAAGTTTTGGATGAGTAAATGATCACAGAATTTTCCTTTTTGGTGAACTATTGCCTTGTGAAGCATCACCGCACTATCACTCTTCAAAACAATAAAGGATAACTCTATATAAACACTGCCTCAAACAGTGATCTTCTACACATTTTCATTAAGTTTTCATATAATGCTATTCTGTGTTACTTGAAATCCTCTCGCTGCATTTAGTGGTGTTTATTGACATATATGGCCACATCGACACACTCGGACAGATTATAATGTCTGCAATCTTAAGCAGATTTCAGACCTGATGCATAATTTCATTTTCACAGAAGAAAAGCTGCATTACAGGTACTTCTTTATACTAGGGTGTAAGGCAACTTACTTTAATAAGGCTTCATGCAGCTTTGCAACTCTTTGCTTTAATAGTGTACAGTGCACAGGACATACACTGCTCACTGTGCTCCATGTTTAAATGGCTATGAATGCTGATCTTGTGAGTGAAATCCACTGCTACTAAATGCAAAATGGCTTTGTCTTTTAAAGCTGAATATAAAATAAACTCGGAATTAATAAACTAACCAATTCCACTGTATATTTGCGCTTCACTTCAGTGCAGTAACAGATGATAAACATACAAGAAATTGACTTTAAAGGGCACCTATGATGAACATCATTTTTTGGGAGTAGTTTGGACAGAACTGTTTGTAGATATAGTGTGTCCACAATCATATTGGGATGATATAAAGACAATAAGTCATTTTTTTTTTATTTCCTGGCGTTAAAATAGAATCCAAATCCCTTCCATTTTAAGGCCGACCGCAACGTGACATAGGAGTGTGGTTTCCCCGCCCACCAAATTGATTGACAGCCGTGTATTAACATGTCTCCGTAGTAACGTACATAATCATATCAATAAGACAGGATGTGCACAAAGCAACCGGGATTAAAAGATCTGCTTTGCTCATCAATCATTATCAAATGTGATCGAGAATGAGTTTTACAAGTTTAAAACGTTTTTAAAACAGTGCATGTTTGTAATGAATTACATAATTTTAAAAGGAGACACTTCAATCCCAGTTTGTGCATGTTAAATCAGGTTTATTTTGTACATTACCATAACGAATATCCATACAGCAGTGGATATTAATGTGTATCCTGTCACAATGCCGTGCAAAAACAGTGCAAAGTTAAACGCGCGTGCGGTGTGTGTGTGCGTGAACATTGTAACTTTGACTCATTGTTGCAACTGCACAACACATACATCAAATAATCATTGGGAAAGTTCTTACAGTAGTATTTCTCACAAACGTTATGTGAGATCTGCTTCATGTCTATCACTATGCCGTTTATCTGACGGAGCTGGGGATTGAGGCACACCGGCAAGTGGGAATGGTGGGCGGGGAGAACTAGCATTAAAGGCACAGGCAAAAAAAAAACAGCTAGTGTGTTTAGAGCAGAAAATCCCAATATTCTAAAAGGTATAATAAATAATCTGATGAGTGTTTTGAGCTGAAACTTTACAGACACATTCTGGAGACACAAAAGACTTCTCTTAAATCTTGAAAATGGGGTAAAATAGGTGCCTTTTAAGTTGTGATTTATTGGATAAACATGATTGTATTTATTCAGTCACTTTAGGACGATGCAAACCCACCAAAGCATTTGCTTGGTGGTTGATGCTGCCACTGCTCACAAAACACAAATTTTGCATTGAAAACAGTGCTTCAGTTTGTTTATAAAAGAAAACATTGATTGTTAAAAATCCCGTACATGCACATGCTTAAAATGGCTCTGATAAACAAAAATAATAAAATATATATATATATATATATGTGTGTGTGTGTATATGTATATATGTATATGTATGTTTACTTTATGAATTTCACCTGCTTCAATTGTTTGTGTTTATCAGACCACTGTGGCGCAAGAGAGCACAGTTCAGTCTCAGCCTGTACCCAACATTGACCATCTCCTAACTAACATAGGCCGTACTGCTCCATCGCCAGGAGACGTCTCAGGTAATTTTGTCTTCTTCTTTTTTCTCCAACAGTTCCTGGATGTTATTTAAATTAAATGTTGTTTAAAAGTTCAGTGTGTTCAAATGTTATTGTTTGTGTATGTTTAATTCTCTTAGTATATTTCAGATGGTTATTAGGCATTCATGCTTGCATTAAGATCTGTCAATGCTTAGAGCAACAAAAAGCGAGCTTGTCTTTGGTGCATATGTAAAAATGAACTATTTTAGCAATTTTGCACAGGTCAAACTGATTTGATAAGCTAAATGAAAATTGGATAAAATAGTTCCTGTGTATGTGAAGCTTATGAATCAACCTTATTCATTTGATTATTATTATTTTTGTTTTACTTCAGTCATTGTTTTTTGACTACTTGTCTTTATTTCAATGCTATTATTTCTTCCGAACTCTTCTTTTGCTTTGGTTTGTATTGGTTTGAACCTCACTCATTGCCATCCCTCCCTAATGCTTTAGTCTCCGTTATGACTCCACTCCTCCTTTTTTTCAGTTCTTTTCCCTCTTTACCTTTCTCTTGTGCTAACCCGGCATGTTCTTCCCCAAAAGAAATGGAAAAGTCAATGCTAAACCACCAAAGGTTTACACGTCTGACCCATCTTGTCTCTAGTGTTTTCTTCTCCCCTGTCCCTGTCCAGCACTGCTCACACATTACCCAATCTTGACACAGGCCAAGTGGGCGGCGTCTATCACTCGGTGATGTCACTGATGGACTCTGTAATGTCTGTGATGGACAGCTGGGACTGTAGGAAGAAGGAGGAGTGTTGTCCCCAATGTAGCTGCCTAGTCTGCAGAAATCCCAGATTCTTATAAATTGAAAGCAAATCCGGGACAAACCCAGCAGAAAACAAAAGAAACAAAAAAAGAGTGTCAGAGAAGTTGATATTTGTCATCGTCGTGTTGCACGTTTCATATCTTATAAGACTATTATTAACAGAGAGGATACAGAGCTGTGATGGTGTAATGTGTCTGAAAAGCCTCTTTGCTGTCTCTCGTTGTCTCTGAAGCTGACCGCAAGGAGTTCTAGCATGGTATGGTCTTCAGGATTTCATGTGGCATACGCCGTAACTGTCATTGATGATGTCTGAAGGGGTGTGGTGAGGGGCTGAGACGGCTTAAACGATTACGCACTATTCGAAAGCAGTAAAGTTTCTCCATGGAGAGTGAGCAAAGGGGCTTTTGAGTGGTCAAGTAGCCTACCTTAAGGACTCGCTTCCTCTTCGTAGCTGCTTTACCACCTTTTAGCTTTGGCCCCTTTAGCCCCTTTCTGCCCTCCTGTCATATCTGACCCTTGTTGTCCCTTGTCATAGTCTCTCAGTGCTTAAATTCATTCTGCATCTCCATGTTTTGCACAGACGCGTGGAAAACGTTCAACAAAAATGATTGCACAAGTGACTGATTTTACCTGCTGCGTGATAGTGTGCACTAGCATTGATTGGTATTGAGGCATTTAACTTACCATGAAACTTATCGAGTTACTTAGCAACAGCCAATGGGAGTGCAGACTTTGGAGGTTGCATAATCCACCTCAGTTGGAATGCCTGTCAATACAGAACAGTTATGTGGTGACATCCACTGAATTTTGGAAGTTTTATTAAAAACACCCTGAGGGTGCTTTCACACTAGCACTTTTGGTCCGCACCCAGGTTAGTTTGACTTCAGAGTATGGTGCGTTTACCTAGTGTGAACGCTGTCTTCTGAACTCGGGTGCGCACACACGAACCATACCCGAGTCCGCCTAAAAGAGGTGGTCTGAGGTACGGTTCGTGCGAACTCCGGTACGTTTCAATATCTGATATGAACGCAGTCATTTTAAATAACAGAACTGAACTGCCAACTGTACAACAAGCTTTAGTTTTCATAACGTTCATTTGTGTGTGTATGTCTGTGTATCACCTATCTTGGTGACAAGTGGGACTGACCCAGTGCAAACAGTGATAATGTCTGCGTGTCTCCACCAAAAATGACTTCTGCAGACATTGTGTGATGTTCTGAACGTTTTTAATATTTTTTTGTGGCAGATAGGTGCAAGTGGCTCTCTGTATTTTGGTTTTGGTAACAAAAGCAAAATATTCAGTTAAAGCAGAATGACCATGATATGCATACAGTATGTCTTAATTTTGCCTCTTTGCTTGCGTGGCCGTCACCTAGCAAGAGCTGTACACCAAACGGCAGCTTGTTGACACAAGTGTACCGGGGTTCAGGTGAAAAAAAAAAATGGTGCACACACCAGCAGAGAAGATGGCAAGGGGAGATAATCGAACTTGGGTTCGGTCCACACCAAGTGTGAAAGCACCCTAAGATTCTTTGAAAATCTAAACAATTTAGTATAAAATGGGTAATGTACACTTAAGGCAGCAAAATTACATAGTTATGCGTTCAACTAAGCCAATAATTAAAAACAAAATCATTACAATTAACATTTATATTTTCAAGGGTTGTCAAATATGATACTTAGTTTATTAGTCAATCTCATAATGTAATTTAAGCAACTTGTATCACTTAGAAAGTAGCATACTCTCAATGTCTACACCAGACGCAAGCAGAGCGAAGTGGCTAAAGACAATATAACCAACTATAATCAGTGATTAAAATTTCCGACATTAAACTGATGCGGTGTTGCATTTGTAACGTATTCCCAACACTCGTTGTCAAGGACAAATGGATTAAGAATGTTTGAATCTTTGCAACTTGAATGACAAGTGTCGCGTCTGGTGTAGACACTGTTAGATTTTTATCTTTGTGCAAATAGCACAAGCAGCCTTGATTTATATATATATATATATATATATATATATATATAAATAATTTATTTTTTTCGACATGGTCTCACCCCTTAATACATAGCTGTTAGGATGTCCATCCCTGCTTTGGTGATGTCTGAGTTGGGAAAGAATGCCTGTAGACATGTTCTGCTGGCTCTTTGTGTGTTTGTCAGTGATTAGCGGTCACACTGTGGACAGGCTGTCTGTCTGTGTGAATGTGTGCATGAGCTGCCTACTGTCTTCGTCCACACTGCCGGGTTCTTGTCATCACTCATTCCTCTTTCCTCCATTTCTTTCTGTGTAAAGTGTGTCACCTTCATCTCTTGGATCTCTACATGACTCCACTGTTTGTGCTGTTTTCCGCTGATGTTGTGGTGAAGGATATTTATATTTCAGTCTCTGGGTCTTTGTCTCTGATGTATTACGCATAAAATGCCTGCTTACCCTTTTCTCTTCCTGTTCCACTAGATTCAACCACCAGTGACTCTGCCAAATCCAAGGTAAGAACGTTATTGTGAGAATAAATCTGATTCAGATTCCAGTTCTGTGTGATGTTGGAATGATTACATTTAGGTGTAAACTTGTCTTTTTGCTTGGTTCTATTGTTATTGATGTCTTTTTTATGATAATTTATGAAATGCCTTTTGTAATAAACTCAAATCTCTCTCTGTAGCAGGGTTCCTGGGGAACTGGTAAGGACCAATATAGTACAGAGCTGCTGCGTACTTCCATCTTTGCTAGCCGCAAACGCAAAAAGCCTAAGGACAAGCCTCAGCCAAGTAGCTCTGATGATGACCTGGATGCTAGTTTTTCCAAGAAAGATCTTCCGGTGCAAAATGATCCAAATTGGCCCGCTGATGACCAAACCGAAGATGCTGAGAGTGAAGTAGGACTCGATGACCAAAGAACTGAGGATGATGACCAGAGCCCAGGAGATAGCCTTGACCTCACCTCTGAAAACAAGCAGCTTATCTCGGAACATTTGCCCCAGCAAACATGTTCCTCACTTAAGATCAATACATCACCCAAACCTAGTTATCACATGACTCGCCAAAGTTCCCTCTCCGATCATCCCTCCAATTACGATGATGGATGTGTTTCAGATCTGGGCACGCTTAACAGCACCAGTTCCCAAGCCTCCGTACCTAGAATAAGACATGGTAGGACACCAGGCCACTGGATGGAAAGTGCAGGAATGGGCCTAGGGGCAGAAGTCTGCTCAATCACATCAGATTACTCCACCACCTCCTCCATGACCTTCCACACAGGAGTGGAGTCCATTGCTCTTAGTCCAGAGGTACAGTCTGTTGCTGAAAGCCGAGGGGATGATGCTGACGATGAAAGAAGTGAACTCATTAGTGAGGGTCGACCCATGGAGACAGACAGTGAAAGCGACTTGTCCATCTTTGCCGTCGGCCGAGATGGCATGCCAGCCGAAGATAGCAGCCAACTGGGGGGCAGTGTCACACCATTGCAAGATGTACCCAGTCTTATCCCGTCCCATCGAATCATTGCATGCGATACTCTGGCACGCAAGAGGGGAAGTCGGCAAAAGACAGACAGCGAGTCTTCAGCAGATGGAAGTCGCAGCGACAAGGAGTCCAGTCGAATCTCCCGAGTGCTGGAGGCAGTCAAAGGCCGGTCCACTGGCAGTCTGAGCTCTTCTTCTCGTAGTGAGTCTGAGCGAGCTGAACCCATGTGGCGAATTAAAATCACCGACCGGTTGAAGTGTCGACTGCGAACATCGGCTGATGACATGTTTGGAGTGGGTTCCCAGCGCACCAGGTCCCCTGAAACGCGAAGTAAACGGAAAAGCAATATCCGCCGAAGGCACACCATGGGTGGTCAGCGGGACTTTGCAGAGTTGTCAGTAATTGGGGACTGGCAAAGAGTAGAGGGCAATGAGCTCTCAGCTATGGATCGTTTAAAGCCAAAGTGCAGTTCACAGGACTTCTCCATCAGAGACTGGATAGCTCGAGAACGACACCGTACCAGCAACCCTGAAGTTAGCCTGGATGTGCTGGATCTGCACTCTTCTCTATCACGGGACCTGTTACCCGCAGGGCCTTCGCACTCCTACTTGGGTCAGCACCTTAATGGAGATGTAGCGGTTGCTCCGAGCAAAAGCTTAAGTCTAGGCGCTGACGCTCACCCTCACAAACTCTCTGGTGCTCAAGTGGTCCGTTCTCGTTTCTACCAGTACCTGTGAAAGTGTGTGTGAGAGTATACTCGTGTATAGGAGTACACTTTTTATGAGTGTTGACATGTTTTATGGTACTTGAGTGCTTGTAAGCCATGTTGGCATCAGCGGTAGAATGTGATTCGAGTATCGTGATTGAAAGGCATGCGTGTATGAGATCAGGAGAAAGTTGCTGTTGAGCGTTCTCTGATGGACTGATAGAAATGTTTTTAAAACATCCTGTGATATTTCCTTCTGTGAATGAAATTATGTACTGACCCAATGTTGTACAGTGAGCAAAGGCCTTCTGAAGCACAGTATTGCTGGAAAACCTGATGAGTTAGAATTCTAGTAATTATAGATTTTAGATTTGACTATGTAGTCGGGATGGCTGAAGCAGTCCAAATGGCTTGGAAGATAAATGCAAGTAACCAAGAAGTAGGCTAAGAGTTTAGGTCAGTAGTCTGAAATCGTGTGATGTTGAGAAGACTTGATGAAAGTTTCGTTTTGTTGGAAATGTAAAAAGGCCCCCGATGTCGATCAATCCTTCAGTAACCAAAACAAGAATGTATCTGCTTGTTGTAATACTAAACAAACTGCCATGAAGTGTGTATATATTCCCCCTTCTGTGCTTTTTTTCTGTTTATTCTGCCTGTGTTTGGACTGCTTTGCGTGCTGTGTTATGGAACAGTGTCTGTTTCGTTTTACTTTTATAAGTGCAGTGCATGGCAGACACTCGGCACATTAAACCTTTTTTTTATTACAAAAGACAAAAAGGAATTCAAAAACCTTCCCTCTTATGCAGTTTGTAGTGTACACGTTGTTGTTTGTTGTACTACAACTACTGAGACATAATTACTGTCTCTGGCATAAAGCTGGAAAAAAAAGAATGAATTGTTAAAGAACAAATCAGGTGTCTTTGGATCATGAAAGTGCCTCATATTGAATATTGGTCTTGGGTCATTGAAGGTGCCACATCATCTCAGATACATTGTGTAAAAAAAAAAAAAAAAAAGATTATTTTTAATCTCGCCTCATCCAGTCTGCATTCATAGAGAAAATGAGAAACTTCCATTCCTACAGCATTCTGCCTGGGACTTAACGCTATTCTAATGCATCGTTTTAAGTTGTGCATTTGGTATTTTAACCAAACTTGAATTTTAAATATTCCTGTAAAGTAACTTAAATGTACATATCTATTACTCGTTCAAGCTGCTCCTCTTCCTCTGGTCATCTCCATCGCATCGGTTTCTTTTTTTTGTAAGTATTGTAGGATAAAGAGGTGAGGTTTAAGGGACCTGGGGGAGTAAACCCATGAGTGAACATGCTAATCATCTGGGGGTCTTCAGTCTCCCGTGTGTGAACAATGCTTCCCTAACTGTTTGTATCATGCTGGGTCTGCTCTCGTGGTGGACACACATTGTAAAACACTGGAAAATAAACCCTTTTTGTCTCATAAGTTGTTGAATTGTTGTTGTCCTTTATCATCAGGCCACAAGAGGGCAGTCTGTAAGCATCACAAGAAGCCCGCAATAGCTTTCAAAATGCTTTATGTACAAGATACACACAAGTAGGGACCAAAACAGTTGAAATTTACACATCAGTGCATCTGCTTACAAGACAGGATTTCACTTACGACAATAAATTCAGTGGAATCACATAGGAACATTCAAGCTGTCAAAAGTACACGTAAATAGATACATTAAAACAAAGGAAACCATCTTGCCACCATGCCGAATAATATAACAAGAAAATATATTCTATGCAAATGCTTATTTGAACACCTTCTTAACCACGTATGAAACAAACAAAAAAAAAAAAACAACCTGCCCCAAGACACTAGTCCTATGAGTTCTGTATTCACAGTTAATCTACTGTATTACTTTACAACTTAACTAATACACAGGACTGTGAAGAAAATGTTTTTGGCAGGATTGTGGCATGGTTAACATTACATTAAACTTTTTAATGATTTTTTTATTATTCTAATCCGTCCATAAATTATTTGTCCTACCTCATGGACTGCCCGTCTTAAGCAGGTTTACTCCATTAAGGCACAGTGACTAAATGAATATCCAAAGATGTTTACAGCTGCTCTCAAGTCAGAAATCAAAATTAAGACTCGTTTTAGCTGATTCGCGAATGATCTCATGCAGGCGTTGCTATGAATCATTACAACAGCTGTTTGCTGTAGGACATCTGATGGCCTCAAGCAGAACAAATTCCTCTAAGAGTTTTAGATGATCTTTTTTTTCACAGAAATTGCCACATTCAGCTGACACAAATGGATTTCTGAACATTTGTTGTGAATTAATTCTATACGAATAGGCCTGATGACTGACAGTAATGCGTTCACAATAACATTTACACCCAAATAAAGCCCCTAAAATGTAATAATTGGATCGAAACTCACTGGAAAAGTTGAGAAAACAACTCAGTCATTTGCAGCTACTAGTAATTCCGGCCAATCATTCTGACGTATATTGTGCCATCACCTCTTAAAGCTTTCTTTCCACAGTGCATGAATTACAGAACACGAGCTCAGTGCTTTGACCAAATCACAGCAGGTTCTCTCACACTGTACGCAATGGTTCTTGATGTCTATCTCCAAATCCAAACTCTTTCCTGAAGCCAATGAGCCAATCAGAGATAGGGGTGTGGTCCATGCGGAGGCTCGGGAGAAGTCCTCAGAATGGATATGAGAATGGATGAGTGTATAATAGAGGAAAGGAGGTTGCATATCGGGCTGTAAGCAGACATGTGCTGGGCGTCGATAGGAATTTAACCGTCATCCTCATTGTCCTGTTTCTCCTCACTTAGCATCTCTGGAGGTCTGAAACACTCTACAAAGAAGTTGACCAGTGATTGACTCAGATGCTGCTGCGAGTCTTTCGAATGAAGGAAATGGCCTTCATCTGGGTAGATCTGACAAGACGAGGAAAAAAAAGTTACCAAAAACCAGTAATACTTTAAGCATCAGTTCTCAGTATTGACTAGTGGTTTATTACTAGGCTCACACAGAATTTGTGCATGCAGAAAAATAGGCTATGTGTGTGTGTGTGTATGTGTGTATGTATACATATATGAAGTCAGAATTATTAGCCCCCCTGTTAATTCCCCCCCCCCAATTTCTGTTTAACGGGGATATTTTTTTCAACACATTTCTAAACATAATAGTTTTAATAACTCATCTCAAATAACATATTTATTTTATCTCTGCCATGATGACAGTAAATAATATTTGACTAGATATTTTTCAAGACACTTCTGTACAGCTTAAAGTGACATTTACAGGCTTAACTAGGTAAGGCTAATTAGGTTAATTAGGCAAGTTATTGTATAATGATATTTTGTTCTGTAGACTATTGAAAAAAAATATATAGCTTAAAGGGGCTAAAATTTTTGATCTGAAAATAGTTCATACAAAATTAAACTGCTTTTATTCTAGCCAAAATAAAACAAATAAGACTTTCTCCATAAGAAATTTTTTTATCAGACATACTGTGAAAATGTCCTTGCTCTGTTAAACATAATTTGGGAAATAATTAAAAAAGAACAAAAAAATTCAGAGGGGGGATAATAATTCTGACTTTAACTGTGTGTGTGTATATGTATATATTAGGGATGTCCAGATACAATTTCATGATCGGAAATCAAGCCCAAACGCGGTTTCAGACTCGATCGGAATCGGACGTTACAACCCAATTAGGACCCAAATATAAATATTATTTTATACTCATTATTTTATAACACATCTATAGTTATGCGGTGGCACAGAGTTAGACCTCTTTCTTGACTTCACACAGAAACAGCAATGCGTGTGGCATGACATCACTTTGTTGCAGAGACGCTATTGGTTAAATGCTGGCAAAGTAGAACACGAATGCAGCTTGAAGCAGAATGTGTATGTATGTGGTCTAGAGGTATTATAAAGTTAATGACGACTACATTGCCATAGGAAACTGTGATATGTAAACTTAGCATTGCCTGCCGAGTATTAACTCTTTTTATAAAGAGTTACATTTTAGTCTCATCAGACCAGAGAATTTAGTTTCTTATGGTCTGAGAGTCCTTCAGATGCCTTTTGGAGAATTCCAGATGGGGAATGGCTTCCGTTTGGCCACTCTACCATACAGGCATGATTGGTGGATTGCTGCACAGATGGTCTTTCTGTAAGGTTCACCTCTCTCCACAGAAGAACGCTGGAGCTCAGACAGAGTGACCATCGGGTTATTGTTCACCTCCCTGACTAAGGCCCTTCTCCACCGATCACTCAGCTTAGATGGCCGGCCAGCTCTAGGAAGATTCCTGGTGGTTCCAAACATCTTCCACTTACGGATGATGTAGGCCACTGTGCTCATTGGAACATTCAGAGCAGCAGAATTTTTTCTGTAACCTTCCCCAGCATTGTGCCTCGAGATAATCCTGTCTCGGAGGTCTACAGACAATTCTTTTGTCCTCATGCTTGGTTTGTGCTTTGACATGCACTGTTAACCCTAGGACCTTATATAGACAGGTGTATGCCTTTTTTAAATCATGTCCAATCAACTGAATTTACCACAGGTGAACTCCAATTAAGCTGCTGAAACATCTCAAGAATGATTAGTGGAAACAGAATGTACCTGAGCTCAATTTAGAGCTTCACTGCAAAGGCTGTGAATACTTATGTACATGTGAGTTTTCAGGGTTTTTTTTATTTTTAATAAATTTGCAACAATTTCAAAAACTCTATTTTCACATTGTCATTATGGGGTATTGTGTGTAGAGTTTTGAGGAAATAAATGAATTTAATCCATTCTGGAATAAGGCTGTAACATAAACAAATGTGGAAAAAGTGAAGCGCTATGAATACTTTCCAGATGCACTGTAGCTGCTAGGTGTCCGGGTGATTGATTTTTAATGTTGCTGTATTGTCACTTATGTGTTTAAGTGGTTAATTAACATGTAGTTGCTAGGGTGTCTTTAAGCAATATTTTCAGCATTGAGTGTTTTTTAGCAGGTTGCTAAGCAGGTCCTATTGTGTCTGAGTTGTTTTAGCATGTTGCTATGTGGTTTGTATTATTCTACTATGTGATTGCTAGGGTGTATTAATTAGTTTAAAGTGTCTGAGCACAATAAGGGTTTAGCATGTTGATTAGTTGCTACATCGTTCGAGTGGTTTTTAACAGTGTTTTGCTGTTGCTAGGCAGTTCCTAAGCTTCTGATAGTTTTTTTGTTGTTGTTCAGAATGATGCTATGCAGTTGCTAGAAATCTGATTAGAATAACTGCTCTGTCTGTGTATTCTGTTTGATTTAGTAGGCTAATTGCTGTCAGTAGGTAGTTCAAAACCATTATTATAATGCTTTTTGTAAACAAAGTATGTCAATAGCTGTGATCAGTGTGGGTGATCAGTTCTTACCTGTAATGTATAATTAGCCTTCTCATTTATCAAATGGTTGATAAATTTGGCCGTGTGCTGAAAATGGACTTTCTCTACATGAATGGAAAGAAATGTTAAACACAATCCAGTCTCAGTAAAAATAGTTTTAAGAAAATAATATATTTAGGAAATAAACACGTCAAGTTTAAATGAGTTTTACCGTCAGCTGTAGGGTGAATTATCATGAGTTTCTTGTCTCTCAGTTGCTCCATGCGGTCTGTTAAACGTGCCATCTGAAAAAAGAAAATAAAGTCAAATATATATACACTACCTGACAAACGTCTTGTTGTCTATCCAAGGTTTAGGAACAAGAAATAGCAACTTCACTTCTAGTTGATCATTTGGTATCAGAAGTGGCTAATATGAAAGGCAAAGGCCTCTAGATTATGCTTATTTTACCACAATATAATATGATCATGTCTTGATTTATAATTCTTATAAAAAAAAGAATTAACAAAGTGTATGTGACTCCCTTGAGCTTGGACAACTGCATCCATACATCTGCAATGACTTATTAATAAAGTCATCTGGAGTGGCAAAAAAAGTGTTCTTGCAGGACTCCCAGAGGCATCTTCAATGCCTCCTCCTTCATCTTACCCAGAAATGCTCAATAATGTTCATGTCTGGTGAATGGGCAGGCCAATCCTGGAGCACCTTGACCTTCTCTGCTAACAGGAACTTTGATGTGGAGGCAGAAGTAAGGAGCGCTATCCTGCTAAATTATTTGCCCTGTCCTGTGGTATGTAATGTAATGGGCAACACAAATGTCTTGATACAGTACCTCAGGCTGTTGATGTTGCCATGCACTCTGCAGATCTTTCGCACGCCCCCATAGTGAATGTAACCCCAAACCATATTTTTTCTTCACCAAACTTGACTGATTTCTCTGAGAATCTTGGGTCCATGTGGGTTTCAATACTGTAGGTCTTTTGCAGTATTTGTGATGATTGGGATGCAGTTCAACAGATTCATCAGAATGGCTACCTGGCTACCTTCTGCCACTTTTCCAAATGATCAACTAGAAGTCAAGGTATTATTTGTTGCTCTTACAACTGGGATCAACGACAATACTTTTGTCAGGTAGTGTATATTTTTTTATTAATTCATTTTTTTTTTAACCTACTCTGTGGGTTTACTTTACCTCATACTCTCTCTTATTGGACTGCGGCATTCCTAAATAGCGTTCAGAAAATGCAGAAGCTGTGGAACAGATATTTAAAGGTAAAACTGATATAAGCCTGTCTGCTTTATTTAAGTAAATTAATGTGTGATCGAACACTGGATATGACAAAATACCGTATATAGAGAAATCAGTGATGGGGGAAACAGCAGTGCCACACTTGATTTTGATTTTAGACAGGTTTGGAGATTCGTCCAAGTGTAAGAGTCGACTAGCCAGATACCCTCCATATGCCTGAAGCAGACAAAATATGTAAGTAACCATGCATGAACATAAATGAGGCAAAATAATACAGCTAGTGTTGGGTAAGTTACTTCAAAAAAGTAAGTAATTACTTATTACTCGGCCCACACAGAATCTGCATGTGCAGAAATTCACAGATTTTTAGGCAATCATTGTGTAAACGTGTAAACATGTACATTTATTCAGTTTAAATTAATTTCACTAATATTATTGTGATATAATTATAGTAATATTACAATGTTCATATGATTTATGTACAATAAATGTACATTACTAATGTAAAGTAATATTTTCTGTCTTTTTGTAGATATATTCAGGGCTTTACTATACACCTGCCAAATGCGGGTACATTTCTGCTGTGGTGAATTAGACAGACACTCACTAGCCACTTTGGCTGGTAAAAGATCATTTTAAAATGATAGTTTTCTTATAAGCAGGGTTCGACAATAAAGATGGCTCAATATGCGTGCAAATGTCAGCTTACAACGAGAAACAGCATAATCGACACATTGCATTCGCGCGAGCAAAAGAAAGCAGGTAAATACCGAATGAGAGGATGATCACATCACCTGTGCGCGCGCGACTGTTTAAAAGCATGAGCGCTCCCGTTTCCTGGCGCGAAGCAACTGTGCCTGGAAACGCAACTGCTGCGATCAGTTTTTTTGAAATAGACTGGACAAAAAGTGATGCTTGTGCACCCACAATCCTGCAGCTTCCAAAAGCTCTGGATGTTTTTAAAAGATGTCTTTTTGTAAGCAGCAGCAGTTGCCAGTTTTGTTTTAACTATTCTTTGAACAGAACGGATATGGGTGTAAGGTTACCCGTGTGCGCATGATTATCCTGCCATTATCACACGTTATGTTTTTCATCTACTTTTGCTTATGGTTGTTTTTGTTAATATGATTTAATAATCACTTTTACAATAACATTGCTTTAATAGAAGATTAACTCCCCATGTATGTGTAGTTAACTAGTGATCTGAGAGACCTTTAGCCTGGACAGACTAGGCTACTGTGCATAGTTTTATGTACATGGCGATAATTATATATATTTTTTTAAAGTAGTAGTTTTTTAAAGAAAGGTTTTGTTAAATAAAAAGAGCACATATACAGCTACATTTTGTATGTTTTGACATTATTTAACATTTGAGGCTAAGAAATTATTATTTATTTATTTTTTGTGTGGTCAGAGATAAATATGGTAAATCTTTAGTTTGAGCTCTAAAAAGTCCTGTGAAATAAAAACGAATTGCAATGCGACACTGTAAAATCACAGCCCAATTGATCATGCACATTGAGCAGGTTCATACACAAAAAAAGTTAAATCAATGTGGAGGCATGTGGACATAACACAATATCTAAAATCAAGTAATTTTAGCATGCCAAAGTCAACTTTATGCATATAAAATATATTTTCCCAACAACAAAATTGTGGCTAGTGAAAATGGCAAAAGTGGTGAAAATGGCTAGTGAAAGTGGCTGGTGATCAAAAAAAGTTAATGTAAAGCCCTGGATAGATTATATGAGAGACTTGCTTTGTTTACCAAATAAGTGGATATAATTTGATTTGCATTGTACACATTAAATACAAGTTAAAAATGTATTATTTTTTATTTCATATATTAAGTTATTAGTTATCATACTTCTAAAATCATTCTGCATAAATCCACAGACTTTTTACTAAATTCTCTGCAGAAATAGCAAAAAATGTCCGCATATTCTGACTGGATCTGCTCACTACTAATTACATACTTAAAATTGTATAATAAAATGCCTGTCTGAAAAGTAATTTACTTACTCAATAAGTAATTCAATTAGTTGACCACATAAACTACCTATACATCTTGACATTATTCAAATGAGGCTATTCGGTTTTGTTAAAAAATAATACTTTCAAAACATAAAATAGTTCTAAGTAATCACATCATATTTGATACAAACCATATTTTATCATTCATTTCTTCCATTGATTGTTTATAAAGCATAGTCAAGCATTCTTATGAATGCAACCTTTGTTCATTCATTCATTTTTCTTTGGCTTAGTCTCTATTTCAGAGGTCGCTACAGCAGAATGAACTACCAGCTATTCCAGCATGTTTTACACAGTGGATGCTCTTCCAGCCGCAACCCAGTACTGGGAAACACCCATACACACCCATTCAATATGGCCAATTTAGTTTATTCAGGGTTTCTGCGGGTTTCATCAAGTCAAATTTAAGTCTTTTTAACACTCTTTTAAGACCATTATGAAGGAAATGTATACTCATACAGGGCTAAACACTAATAATTATTAATAATGGCCCAGTTTGCCACAAAAAAAAGCAAATGTAATTATTTCTTAGCAACATACATTAATGTGTCAAAACAAGAAAATTGTAGCTGTAAACACTTTTTTCAACATAATATTTCCTTTTTTTAAAATAAAATTTAAAGGTTAACATTGTGAAAGTATATCTACTGTAGAGGGAATGACATCAATAATCAAAAATATATATTTGTTGGCTTTTGGTCCAAATTGATTGAGTATAACTTCCATTCAGCTTATTGCATTTCTGTAATAAAACCTTAAGTTTAATGTCTATTTATAAATATTGTCTACTTCCCCTTATTTCTGAAAATAGTTTTTGTATGAATAAAAGATACAGTAACACAAAGGGATAAACTGCTCTGTTATTATCATGAGGAACCATGTAATTGTTTTTAGATTTCTTTTACTGATTTTATGAAGATGGATCGTTGTTGATGGATGGAAAATTAAGACCTGCTTAAAATGATTTAAGACATACAACAGTTTCAGTGAATTTGAGACTTTTTATGGCCTAAATTTTGTTTTTGAAATTTAAGACATTTTAAGACTTTTAAAGACCCCGCAGACACCCTCTGTTAATCAATTCACCTATAGAGCATGTCTTGGACTGTGGAGGAAACTAGAGCACACGGAAGAAACCCACGCCAACACAGGAAGAACATGCAAACTTCACACAGAAATGCCAACTGACCTAGCCAGGACTCGAATCAGCGACGTTCTTGCTGTGAGGTGATAGTGCTAGTCACTGTGCTGCCTGAATGTAACCTCTTTATTTCAAATAGAATCATTCTCAAAATATATTAGTATAACAAAAAGTACAATTGCTCTACATTATCTGCATAGTCCATTTAAAATTGCTCTGTAAAGAAAAAAAAGCTAAGTTTTAATGTTTTTTTGGTAAAGCTTACCAAGCCTGCATTTATTTAATTCAAAGTAAAATTAAAAACTGTCAAACAAACTAAAAATACAATTTAAAATAATTGATTTCTATTTGAATATATTTTAAAATGTCATTTATTCCTGTGATTTGACAGCAGAATTATTATCCAAATTTTTCCACAGTCACATAATCCTTCCCAAATCCTTCTAATATTCTGATTTGCGGTTCAAGAAATGTTTATTAGTATATTTATTAACGGTTAAATACATTTTTCAAGATCCTCTGATTAAAAAGTATAACCATTTATACTTAATTACTTACACTATTTATACTTAATTACTTATTACTACAGTTTTTTATTGGTTTGGTACTATTGTCATAAGTAAAGTGTACATTTTTAAATCTCTTAGTACAAAACTTTAAACTGACTACACTTGTAACAGCACTAGTCATTCTTTTAAATCTGATGTCTTGATTTCATTGTATTTGCACATAATTTCATTCCATTTAGTCATTGTTTCAGAACACAAGAGCATTGTGATATACAGTTGAAGTGAGAATTATTAGCCCCCTTTGATTTTTCTTTTTTTTCTTTTTTAAATATTTCCCAAATGATGTTTAACAGAGCAAGGAAATTTTCACAGTATGTCTGATAATATTTTTTCTTCTGGAGAAAGTTTTATTTGTTTTATTTCGAATAAAAGCATTTTTAAAATCCATTTTAAGGTCAAAATTATTATCCTCTTTAAGCAATTTTTTTTTCAATAGTCTACAGAACAAACCATCATTATACAATAACTTGCCTTACTACCCTAACCTACCTAGTCACTTTAAGCTTAAAAAAGTCTTAAAAAAATATCTAGTCAAATATTATTTACTGTCATCATGACAAAGATAAAATAAATCAGTTATTAGAAATGAGTTATTAAATCTATTATGTTTAGAAATGTGTTGAAAAAAAATCTTCTCTCCCTTAAACAGAAATTGGGGAAAAAATAAAGAGGGGGCTAAAAATTCTGACTTTAACTGTATATTGCGAACAATTGTTTTAATCACCAGAACAATACAGTAAGATCATTTTCAACTTAGTATCTTTAACAATCAGTTCATTCACTAGTAAACAATACAAGATACAGATTTCAAATGACTATTTGTGCTGAATTAATGTTACTGTGCTGTAAAACTGTATACACAGCCATCACAGCAATCTGTCAAAAGCTATATTTTTTGTTTAAAATGTTTATACAACATGAAAATGTGATATGAAAGTCTTATATATGGCAATATATGCAAATTACATATACAGTTGAAGTCAGAATTATTCGCCCCTTTTGATTTTTTTTCTTTTTTAAATATTTGCCAAATGATGTTTAACAGAGCAAGGACATTTTCACAGTATGTCTGATAATATTTTTTCTTCTGGAGAAAGTTTTATTTTGAATAGAAAAAAAGCAGTTTTAAATTTTTTTAATATCCATTTTAAGGTCAAAATTATTATCCTCTTTAAGCATTTTTTTTTCAATAGTCTACAGAACAAACCATCATTATACAATAACTTGCCTAATTACCCTAACCTGCCTAGTTAACTTAATGAACTTAGTTAAGCCTTTAAATGTCACTTAAAGCTGTAGAAGAGTCTTGAAAATATCTAGTCAAATATTATTTACTTTCATCATGGTAAAGATAAAATAAATCAGTTATTAGAAATGAGTTATTAAAACTATTATGTTTAGAAATGTGTTGAAAAAAATCTTCTCTCCCTTAAAGAGAAATTGGGGGCTAAAAATTCTGACTTCAACTATATATGACATACAAGTTCATTCATTTTCCTTGGACTTAATCCCTTATTTATCAGGGGTCGCCACAGCACAATGAACCGACAGCATGTTTTACACAGCAGATGCCCCTAGTACTAGGAAACACCCATTCACCATGGCCAGTTTAGTTTATTCAATTCACCTATTCAGTCTTTAGACTGTGGGGGAAACCGTAAGAAACCCACACAAACACGGGGAGAACATGCAAACTCTATACAGGAATGCCAACCTACTCAGCTGGAACACTAACCAGTGAGCTTGCTGTGAAGTGACCGTGCTAACCACTGAGCCACCGTGTCATCCAAACGTTCTGATCCTGTAAATAAAGATCATCCTACTCAACCGGTCAACTCACCTTTCCATAAACTCCTATTCTGGAGTTGTCGATGTACGTCATCTGAGACATAATTCTGCAGAGAATCATAGAGGAGGAGATGTAAAGGTGACGCTCAGCATAGTCGCAGCTTTAATGTTTGCTGATGAAGATGGTCTGACCTGAGAGCTTCCAGGTTGTCTCTCTCCTCAAACTCGCCCAGTTTCTTCTTGATGCGATGGAGGAGGTTTGTGCCCTGAAAGCCACTGCCGCGGCCATCCAGACGCACAACTATGGTGTTGAAAGAGCTGACCAGCACAGTGCTCCAGTCCACCTGGAACTGTTCTGTTACCATCTGAGCACCGGGGGTGCCATCCCTATCAGTCAATAAAAATCAGGAGGATAAATGAAAAAGAAGACAAAAAATAGAACAACATGAGGGTCAGTAATAAATACCAGAATTAAAAAGTTTAAGTTTAAAACTTAAGCTACATTCACTAGTAAAATGAATAGTTCACAAAAGAAGATCATTAAAAGAATGTTGGAAACCTGTACAGGTAACCACTGACTACCATAGTATTTCTTTTTCCAACAAAGTCAATGGTTACAGATTTACAACATTTTTCTAAATACCTTCTTTAGTGCTCAACAGAAAAGGAAAATTATTAAGCTACACTCAGGGATGGGCAAAAATACATTGAAATGTATTTTAAAATAAAATACCAAATCAATTTTAATCAAAATAAACTACAAGACAGCAGCCACAAATGTATAAAAAATACTGTATTTTGTATAAAAAAAATACTACAAAATACTTTTACAAGGGAGCATGAAGTTTCTTCACAAACCTTCCATTAATAGGCATTTTCGATCAATCTCTTTACCATTACACTGACTTAGCGAAGTAAACTATGTTTTACAGCAGCAACATTTCTCTGAGCAAATTTAAGTCTGCTTGTCCGCACCTCGTAAACCTCTACTCCCTCGAGACAAAAACACCAGAGTAGGTATTCATAAACCTTTGTTTCTCTTTGAGCAAGAAGTTTGCTGGTTTGTGTCCAGGCTGGGACAGTTTGCATATTTTTTGTATAAATTTTGTACAAATTTTAAACAGAAAGTCCTGTCTTGAAGATCATCTCTTTAATGACTGGAAAAACATGTAATGCAGATAACGAGTTGGAACATAGTACTATATCTCATCATTGTATTTCCATCTCCTTAGCTAACACCAGTACACTATCTTTAGGTGTTTTTGTTGTTGCATAATTTCCATTCATACTCAAGGCATTGACACCCTTCTTCAATATTAATCCATTTTCTGTTCAGATCTCAAGCCTAGGCAAATAATTGATGAAGCACCAATCAGAGGCCACATTTAGATGATGTCATCATGTGGACTTCTTACAAAGTATTTTACAGTATTTTAAAAATACAAAAATACTAAAGTATTTTGATACAAAATATTAACCCATTTTCATAAACCCTATCAAATACAAATTACTAAATACTATTTTGTATTTGAAAGACGTATTTGACATACATTCATTCATGTTCCTTTCAGCTTAGTCCTTTTTATTAATCCGGGGTCGCCACAGCGGAATGAGCCGCCAACTTATCCAGCACATGTTTTACACAGCGGATGCCCTTCTAGCTGCAACCCATCTCTAAGAAACATCCATGTACACTCATTCACTACGGACAATTTAACTTACCCTATTCACCTGTACGGCATGTCTTTGGACTGTGGGGTAAACCGGAGCACCCGGAGGAAACCCACGCAAACTCCACACAGAAACGCCAACTGACCCAGCCGAGGCTCGAACCAGCGACCTTCTTGCTGTTAGGCGACAGCACTACCTACTGCGCCACCCATATTTGATATACTTGTATCATAAATACTGCCCATCCCTGGCTACAGTATTAAACAATGTGAGGGTGAGTAAATGGTGAGTGTTTCTAACCTAATAACTTTGCTAAGACAGTCGAGCGAATCTCTTACAATAACTCTTGTCATTTCTAGTGATAAAAATACATTTAAAAATACAATAATTGTATAGTTTTTTGGCCTGGACTGTGACTGCTACATACAATCTTTTAATCAAATCATTCTTGTGCTAAATTGAAATGGAAGATTGTTTGTATGTAAACTATCCTAATCACATTTAAATGGGTCTCTTCTGTAAATGTTTTATATTAGTTATGTGACATTGTGCGCCGAGGCTTTAAAGCATGTAATGTGATCAGTGATGTCCAAAGCTTCATTTTCGCCTGACTGTTTGAATTTTGATTCAAAGGTTTAAACACCCTCGTGGGTTAGTAAAGTGTATAGCGAGAGATTAGGTGTTGATGACATGCATTTCTACTGTTTCGAAGCACTGCACCGGTCCTACGCATCAGTAATTCAACTATAATACAATAGTAATTTATTGTAAAAAGCTTTTGAACTATACTAAAGTGTATTAGTATATTATTTACACGTATTTTAAAAGAAGGCCACTGCATATTGTAGTATGTGCAACGGAGGCCAGCTGGCGAGTGTAGCCCAAAAGCTTCATTCCCATAGCTTCCTCAGAGCATTTGCCTCCCATGCAGGAAATGCTGGTTCGATCCCTGCTCTGAACAAGTATATTACAGCTTGGAATACGATAACGTGAATACTTTTAAATACCTTGGATGTTAATTCAGTCATCTGTGGTGTAATGGAACATACCTTATATGTAAAAAAACTATAATATTTGTTTATATTATTATTGTTGTATTAATACATGCATGAGTTTAGGCCTGGCACTACGGAGGCGCAAAAATGGCATTGCCTGCTTAGAAAGAATTTGTGCCCCCCCAGTTTTCACGCAAAACTGAAAATTCTTTCTGTCATTAATTACTAACACTCCCGTCATTCCAACCTTCAGAACGCACATTTAGATATTTTATAATATGAAAAAGCAACTAAAATTAAAGCTATAGCTCAGAGATCAGGTCACTGCGTGCCCGTATATAGCCTTTAAAATGCACACGTGGTGGCGGAGGCGCACTCTAAACTCACACGGGAGAAAACTGGACGACGTGGATGACGTGAAGCCTAATTCATTTTATGTTTTAGTTAACTAATTCTTTAAATACAACTCTCTTGAGCTCTAAAGGGAAAAGCGCAAAAGAAATCTGCTGTTAAATTAATTTTAGCAGAGATGCAACTGCCAGTCATTTTCATATAGTTTTTCAGTTCGGGATGAATTTTGGAATAGCCTAATAAAAATGTTTAGTTGGACACTGCACAGTCCCACAGTAGTCTACACTATAAATAATATTATAATTTATAAAGCGCACTTTTACAGTAGAAAAAGTCCCATTATACAGCAGCAGTCTCAAGTTAGGACACTTAAAAATGTCTTTTAAGTTTAAAGATGACCGGCCTGCGAAGTCAAGTTTACAGTATTATAAGTGGTATATAGTGCGTAAGTGGATTTTCCGTGAATCAACCTCTCACATGCCCTGCAGGTAGGCTGAATGATAATCTTTTAAAAATATGCTATACTGCTATTTGCTCATGCAAAATTAAACACCAGACAATATACTGTAGGCTTATTTTAAAGGCTAAAGCACAACAATTTTATTTTGACTTGTAAGTTCATGGCCCTAAAAATGAAAATGTAACATGAAAACAAGTTATTAAAATAGGTTAACTGAATAAATAAAATGACGCATAGCCTAGGTCTAATAACCTAAGGGTTTATGATGGTGTTTTTACAAATGCCAACTGAACAATTTCACGAAAAAAAAACACATAATTGTCTTACATAAATCATAATTTTTACCTTTAAAATTACAATAAAAGTTATAGCCTATTGAGTTGTGTGTTATCCATGCCAAAATGTAACCATTTTTCATGGTAATAACTGTGTTTTTTGTTTGTTCTTTTGAGGTATACACAGACTGTCTTTTTTGCTACACTAATGCCCTAAAAAGTTTTTTAGCTACTATTTTATTAAAATGACATTAGATTGTAACATTTAACTTTTTCCTAACACTGATGCTGGTTGGGTAATGAAGTGTGATGACTCAGTTATGCTGATTTCACTATATTTATTTAGTGGTTATATGAATAGTGGGTTAGCTTGGATGTGTGGGCATAGTTTGACGTTTTTACCTAAAACTTTAAACATTTTTATAGGAAATAAAAGGAAAGAAATAAGGAAAATAAAACATAATTTAATCCACTCATTTGGCGCTGAAGCCATGATGCGTCTGTGTTAATAAACAATATTGTTGCATTACCTTCATTGATGAACAGTAATAGCGAAACTGTGCATATTATTATTACTATAAATATTATATTACTGCCTTAAGTCAGTAACTTAGTAATGCAAAGTAATAAATAGATGAATAAATAGCCTAAATGAAAGGAAGACCAGGTCTAGTGCCCCCCTATGGGATTAAAACGCCCCCCTCAGTTATGACATCCTGGCGCCTGACCTGAATGAGTTGGTCACTTGTGAACTTTTGACATTTTTGCAACCCAGTGCTTTCCCACACTTTAACCAGCAGAGGTCCTCATC
>CAIGQZ010001464.1:1137657-1154155 GCA_903798205.1 Danio tinwini | reverse complement strand
CACGCACGCACGCACGCACGCACGCACGCACGCACGCACGCACGCACACACACACACACACACACACACCATGACTTTCTCTTTTAATGTAGATACCTGTATATGCCCTTCTATAGACAAACTAAGAATGCCTGAACTTCTGTTCTTTTGTACTTCTAAAAGTCTCATGTCTGGTATCATTCTGTTCTGTATATAATCTTTATGACCTAGGAGGCATGATCATAATTTATACGGCTTACATTCTTTAATGCTCTGAGTTAATGTCTCTTTGTATGTTTCAGGAGGACCCTCATTATGAATATCAGCGATCCATAGACAAAGAAACTCTCCCGCTCAAAACTTTGAAACCATTGGTCAGTCAGTAGAAAATGGGTGTGACTTGACCCTTAGTTAAAACCCATCTTCTGGCAGAAAGGCTGGGCAGAAAGGTTCTGAAGAGAGAATCTCCACTGGAGAGCCCCTGAGGGGGCAAACCTCATTTCTGTACTCATGTGACTCGCCTGAGTCTACGTTTTCTTATTTTCCGGCAAATTAAAGATAAAAAATAAAATCAGTTTAAAGTTTGCGCCTCGCGTATACTCCGATCTGCATCGCAAAACTCCACGCATCAAGGAAGGACCCCATCTTCCACACATCAGAGAAACAATGAGAGAAAGAGACCCACTAAATCCAGGTATTTAGTTGTGTGTTAAAGCTGTGCCCCTTAATAAAAAGGCGTTTATAATCTTGGTGGTCCTTAATAGTTGTGTGGAACTGAGCGAGAATTGCCATTCTTTTATCTAAACTCTTTTACTTCCTCGCTAGCTTTCTTTTCTACTTTTTTTGTTATGTTTTGTACATTTGTATGTTAGACTAGTCAAATAAATCACACTATAACTTTGGATTGTCTTTATTTTGCTTTAGAAAAAGTCACTTAAATTATAGATTTCGCTACACGTCGATTTACGTTTACCAAAACTTGAAAATGATTAATCTACTTCACAAGAAGTAGTTATAATTCCCTTTCTAAATAAATGAATAATTACTGAGTCCGCTCAGACGAGCGGGCAAAGTCATTGTTATATTTATTTAGTCAAATTAACTGTAAGGTAATGCAGAATATTAATAATTAATAATAACTCGTTATTATTGATCATTAATATTCATGAACTGAGCTAATTTCGCTACAGTGTTTTGACCCTTTGCCTGTTTTTGGATTACGCTTTTGGATTCCCTACTACACTGTTAATGCTGGTTTTTGATCCCTGACCATTCTCATAATAAAGCTGCATTTGGATTTACCCCGGTTTGCATAGCATCTATACGCAACAGTAATGTTGTGATTCTTTTTATAGCTGATTTGGTTGTTCCTTATTTACATAGTTTGAACACATTAACATTATTCCAAAACCATGAAAAGACAGCTGAGAATGTCTAAACACAAGGCAACATATTTCAACAAAAAATAAAGCATAAAACCTTTGCAGTTGAGAAAGAAGTAGTTCGCGTTTGGACTGAATGATCCACTGACATAGCCACAACGAAAATTACAGGAAAGGCAGCGGCGGTTGAAGGATCCTGTGGTGTTAGCACTAAAACACAACACATGTCATTAGCACAGTGTTTTCAAATACTTCACCATTCATCACAGCCGATTTGAATGTTATCACTCGATTGAATGGGTGATTGAAAGCTGATAGATATGGGCCAGTAGGGGCCTTTTGCACCAACTAGTATCATCCATCCACATGGTTAATCAGCTATAGATCACATACAGCTGCAGCCGGAAGTTAACAAGAATCATTTATTACATTTCCCATTAATTGTACTTTATTATTGTCTACCCCTACCCCAAACCTAAACCCAACTGTCACAGTAATGTAAGAACAGATCTGGAGTCTTCGTTATTAGTATAGCTGATTAAACACGAGAATCATTAGGTGATATATATATATATATATTGTTTATAACCATGTGAATGGATGATAAAAGCCTACCAGTAGGGGCAGAAGGCCTCTACTGGCCCATATCTATCAGCTCATAACCACTGATAACACCCATTCAATCGAGTGATAACATTCAAAGCAGGTGATTCATCATATCATTTGTCATACAGTACCTGTAAAGCTGACGCCGACTTGCACCGTCTTCTGTGCTCAAAAAGTATCTGCAAAGACATCGTTGTCATAAGTATCTGTAATTGTTACATTACCAACATCCATAAGGATACATTTATTGACACATTTGATGACAATGTGAACAGAAACTGGAATCTGGGCATTGTGTATGTTGCAGATCACACATGCTTACACAATTCTGGTGTCCTCATTGTAGGCTAAAATCTGTGTCACGTCCCAATCTCCTGACGTCAGGGACTGAAGCGTGTCTGCGCTGCTGTTGGGCTGAAAGAGACGGCAACAGGACGATGTTGTACTTCTTGCTAGACAAATCAAGGCACCTTGGATTTCATTATGCTTTGCACAATAGAGATCGATTCACTCTGGCCTCAATATCAAACATAAAAAAGCAACTAAATCAATTATACACATTTCAAAAATCCACATTCTACATAGATGCTGCTGTCTGTCAGTGTTGATCATTGTTAGACTTACCTGAATATATAAAGCACTGTGTTTTGGTTGTAATGTGTTTATTTATTCTTGTTTTATTATTGATTGCTCAATTGTCTTTAACATATGATAATAAAAGCAGTCAGTGTGGCTTAATACCCCACCAAGCTGGATTAATATGGTGGTGAGCAGAATTGTTATAAATCAGACTGTGGTTATTGACCGCAAATTGGAAAACATCATGGTGAAACTAGCGGCTTTGCAACGAGTTTCAGACAGACTTGGAGAACAGTGACGGACATTAGATATCTGCAAAACTGGCAGATATTGACCCACATTTGAAAAAAAAAACTCTCTTTTGGCTTCCCTGTGACTCTCCTGCCAGACAGCCTCAGCTAGAGACAAACAACTTCCCCCGGAGAACAAGATTACATGCTCTGAATTCCTGCTCCCTGTTCCAAGGACACCTGTTTAGACTCTACAGGCTTACACACACACACGCACGCACACACGCACACACACACACACACTGTACACACACACATATGTACATAGCTACAGATAGACAATCACTACTAACCCTGCATCCCAGGCCTTCGTGTGCTTACATCCATCGATGTGGGTAGGCGTGTCTGTAACCAGCGCCCCCTGGCTGCAAGACCAGATGGCTGTCGCCTTTATCAGACTATATCCACATCCCCTGTTCCTATCCACTGTTGTGATGTTATGTTTATATCTATGTGTTTATGTACTGGTTGCTGGGGCTCCCCCCCTACTGACCTCACACTGGCCTACTTTAAGGACAGTCTAAGAAGGGATTTTTCTTTTTTTCGCCTCCCTCTTCCCAAATGTACCTTATTTCCTTTTTCTAAAAGCTACCTCTCGTCTGACCTGTCTTCCCCTGAAACGTGTGATGTTTGTGTATGGTCGGGGGGTCCTATTTCGCTACATGTAAAAGTGTGACAAATAAAGGCTTCATCATCATCATCATCATCATCATCATTATATATTATTATATTTTATTTTATTATATCCTAAAATGGGAATGTGATGCCACTATTGTAGCAACTATTACCAAAAAAGGAAAAAGCTGTGAAATGTACAAAAATCCGACTTATAGTTCAGATTATATGTCTTTAATGCTGTGGAAAAACCATCCCCCATGGTATCAAAAGTTACATTATCAATATTTAGTCACATTTTATGGTACATATCTTGCAATTAACAAATCATTAAAGGTGCAGAAGGTGATTGTCCTCAGAAACATTTTTTGTTGTACCGGTTGAAAAGCTCTTCACATTCCAATAGTAATGATAAAAGTAAATGATCTAAACCGACAATAATCGGGCAGACAATTCTAATAAGTAGCCTAAAATGCCTGTCAGCAAATGTAGACTTGTACATCTGCGCATCGGTTCATGCAGATCCGCGCCGCGTTCTTGACACGTGCACATGAGAGAGATGAGAGCAAACAAATGCTGAATCAAAACTTTTTGAAATCATGAATCAATATTCATAAGGGACCTGATACAGCATCGATAACGTAGTGTTTTATTTAGTTTAACAACAAAACATAAGTAAATAGCACTATTCCGCCTAACCTGTTTCACTGAGATAAAGTTGGTTTATATTCACATCACATTGGTTCATTTTTGAACAATGACAACCTGTGACGTGGTCCCTTCACTGTTTACCATGCTACTTTAAATATACGGCATGAAATAGCATGTAATTATGGCTTAGTAATTATGGCTTAGAAATTCTTGCATGTCGCAGTCCAAGAACTAATCATACATTAGTCGCTTTAGGACAAAGCATGTGAGAGAGTGAGATCCTTGCATGCATGAAATAAACATTATGACAACTTTTGCTTGCTACACAACTGAAAACGTGCTAGATATAATACAGTTTTTCATTTAGAATTGTAGTATTATAAAGTACTATAAAGTTTTCTAACTGATGAATGACATGATCTAGTGGGTTGTCCACTGTCATCTTTAAGGTGCGCGTTCATGCTTCAGGAGGCGTGGCATTGAACGGCAGGGGAGATACTGTGTTTCATAGACATTATGCTAACCGGTTAGCATTGTGGCAGATCACCTACTGCACCTTTAACTATGATTTTTGGATCAATAATAATGATAATTCCTTACATTTATAAAGTGTGTGGAGGGGTTCTCATTTCTCATCTACCACCAGTGTGCAGTATCCACCTGGATGACGCGACAGCAGCCATATTGTGCCAGACGGCAGACCGATTTGTGAAGAGGAGACAGAGGGATGAAGCCAATTACGATATGGGGATGGTTAGAAGACCATGATAAACAGAGGCCAGTGGGTAAATTTGGCCAGGAAGCTGGGGTTAAACCCCTACTCTTTTTCGAAGAACATCCTGGGATTTTTAGCGACCACGAGAGTCTACATCTTATCCAAAAGACGGAGCTCACTGAGCAGTAGAGTCCCCATCAATATAATGGGGCGTTAAGACCCACACAGACCACAGAATGAACGCTCCCTGTTGATCTCACTAACACCTCTTAAAGCAGCAACCTAGCTTTCTCATGTGGTCTCCCATCCAGGTACTGACCGAGCGCAGCACTGCTTAGCATCAGTGGGTGTCCAAGTGAGAGTTGCAGAGATTAATAAACTAATTTGCTGCTTATTAATAGCCATTAAAGTAGTAGTTGCCTTTAGGTATTGAGCAGGATTGTAGAATAAAGATCATACAGAATATGTACTTATGAGTACTTATACATATCTTAATAATAGGCAGGTAATAATGCACTACTTAATAAAGAGAACTGGCACTTAAACTAAAGTGTTACCCAATATTTTTATGATGTTGTCTCAAAGTTACTCATTACAGTATTGTGACAACAACAATGTAAAATGTGACAATATAATGAGAGAAAGGATTTTAATGAAAAGGGTGAAGTGAAGTATGTCTGACTCCTTTTCAGTCCCAGCTGGTGTTTCTCACCTGTTGCTTTTTGACATATGCATCAACAGTTTGGATTTATATTTGCTGCCCACAGTAATTCCTGCGAAAATATGCTGATGATTTAACAGCCACAAATGCTGCGTCCCAATTCGCATACTATCCATCCTAAATAGTATTTGAAAATAGAATTAGTATGTCCTAAATCGTAGTATGATGAAAAGATTATGCCAATGTTCCTGGATGGTTTACTATTTCCGATTAAAAAATGTGTAGAATCGTCCATACTCTAACCGCTGATATTGCCCACAATGCATTGCACGTTGGACGTGAATTCGATTAGAACTACAAACACAGGTGAAGTGTAATTAAACTACAAGCATGGTAGATGCACAAGAACAACTCACACAATGTACAGTTGTCTTGAACAGGGCCAAAGCACGCTTGTCCCCCCTCCCGTCACCCCCGACGGCCTGCACTCACATTACATTTGGGCCTGAGCGCACTAACGTCATCGATGATGCGCTGTTCAGTAAGCGCTCTCGCTCAGCACAGTAGAGATTTCTTTAGTTATTTTGTTAAAGTCATTTGATATGCGGTGACACGCAGTCAAATATTTCGCCAAACAGATCAGCCACTTTTGACGCTCATAAACAATCATAAAGTCCTTGTGCTGCAGGAATTAGGAGGTTTGCAGAAGCTGCAGCTGTGGTGCAGTGAGGGATTTGCGTCTTTAATAATCTACGACAGTTTGCGTTCATTGAACAGTGCAAATGATTAATTAATCCATATGAAACAGTCCCTTAAAAGTCACGTCTCGCTTTCAGTTTCGGGCTCAGGCACGCTTGCATTCACACTGTAAGCGTACTGCGCCCAAGTGAACCGCGCTCAGTCACTCACACTTTTTTTAAACGATCCGGGAAACAGGCCTGGGCATGGTTCGGATAGCATAGTGTGAGCACACCCTTACTCTAAAGGCCTTGGATTCTGTAGTGGAATGGGGAGAGAAATTTAACCTGACTGAACGGAGCTAAGACAGTGGATATGGGAATAAGTGCCAGAAGAGAAGTCAACATTCCCTCCCATTCCTCTCCTGTTCTCAGGACAAGCATTTAGTAAAATTTGCTGGGTGTGTGAATATCCTCTGATCTATCATTGGATGTCCACGTTAAATACATGATTTCAAAGGTGTGTCACGGAATATACAATCTTTACGAAGGCAAAAAAAGCAGGTCTTCCTTGTGATGTTCTACTGCAACTTTTATATGGCCAGTTCTTGAGTATGCCAGGACAGTCTGGGGTGGACCACCTAAAGGTCTCTTTCAGGAGTTGGAGAGGATCCAAAAACAATGCTATCGTATAATTGGTAATAAAAGTTATTGCGACTTCAACTTTTCCAACACTGAGTAAAAGGCGTGAGGAAGCCACCATACGTACTCTCACTAAAATACTCAATGACAGTTTATCACCCTTGCATTGTTTTCTGCCTCAGACACCAGTGTCATCCTACCTTCCTCAGCAACATAAGACATTTGCTATACCCAGGAGTAAAACTAAACCCCATGAACTCTCCTTTATTCCTCATTCTCTTAAATCGTTGTATAGATAATTTGTAAATTTTTAATTATTGTTTTTACTTTGTTTATCATGTTATATATCAGTATTTTTATTAGTCAAATATTGTTTCAAGTATGTGTTTGACACATTTTAAACTAAACTAAATTAAAAATAAAACAAACTAAACTAAATTAAACTGAACTGAATTAAACTAAACTAAAAATAAAACTTAAACTAAACTAAACTAAACAAAAAATAAAACAAACTAAACTAAATTAAACTGAACTGAATTAAACTAAACTAAAAATAAAACTTAAACTAAATTAAACTGAATTAAACTAAACTAAAAATAAAACTTAAACTAAACTAAATTAAACTAAACTAAGCTGAAGTAAAGTAAAGTTGATTGAACTGAATTAAACTAAACCAATAAAATTTAAATTAAACTAAACTAAAATAAACTAAACAAAAACATAAACAAAATGAACTAAATTAAACTAAAATAAAACAAAAATTAACTCAAATAAAATAAAATAAAAACTTAAACTAAACTAAACTACACTAAAAATAAAACGTAAACGTAACTAAATTAAACTGAACTGAACTAAACTAAACTTGTCACAGTTGTGGATCCATCTGTTCTTCTTGCATGTGTGTGTGTGTGTGTGGGTGGGGGGAAGTGGGTCTGTTTGGGTTATCTTCACCACGTGGTGGGTGTGTGTGTGGGAAGTGGGTGTGTTTGTTTGGGTTTATCTTCACCGCGTGGTGTGTGTGTGTGTGTGTTTACATTCATCAGCTGGGTTGTCACGTGTCTTGTTACCACTCATATCTCTCAGCTGTTTTCTATCAGTCACAGCTGTCTCGCTTTACCGCGTGCTTATATATGTTCAGTGTTTTGTAGATAGCGTTATCAGTCCGTTGTTTGTTCACTCCTGTGTCTGCTTCCTGTTAGGTGCTCTCACTCGATCTGGTGGTGTTGTTTTGCCATAAGTCTGTTATATTTGGACCTTATGCAAGTCTCCGTTTCATTGATGTTGTTACAACTGCCTGCACTTGACAACTATATCAGTGAGAGACATCCCAAATCCGCTACTCTGATGAACTTATACCGCTGTTTAGCATGTTGTATTCCTGGTGTGAGCACTGTTGACTAATGACAAACACCTGTGCGTAGAGAGTAGTGACAAAACATGTGACCACCCAGCTGATGAATGTAAACACATACACACACACACACCACGCGGTGAAGAACCCAAACAAGACACACACACACAAACACACGCACACACGCACACACGCACACACACACACACACCTGCAAGCAAAACAGAAAGACCCACAAACGTGACTAAACTAAACTAAAAATAAAACTTAAACTAAGCTAAATTAAACTGAAATGAACTGAACTAAACTAAATTTAACTAAACTAAATTAAACTAAACTACACTAAAAATAAAATTAAAATACAACAAACTAAACTAGAAATGAAAGTTAAACTAAACTAAAAATAAAACTTAAACTAAACTAAAAATAAAAATAAAACCTAAACTAAACTAAACTATAAATAAAACTTAAACTTAAACTAAACTAAACTAAAAATAAAACACAAACTAAACTAAACTAAAAATAAAACTTGAACTAAAATAAAAATAAAACCTAAACTAAACTAAACTAAAAATAAAACTTGAACTAAAATAAAACCTAAACTAAACTAAACTAAACTAAAAATAAAACTTGAACTAAACTAAACTAAAAATAAAACAAACTAAACTACAATAAATCAGAGCTAAATCTGAATACAACTGATCACAAGACTTTGATTTAGGGGACCAGTTTTCCCATAGCCTAAACTGAACAAACATGTTGTGATATTGAATGGGATTTGTCACACCATCATTAGGTGGGAAAGAAGAGTTGTGGTCTGTCCAACAGGCATAAACATGAAACCACAAACATGCTGTTACATCTTCATGAGGAGAAGTACATCATCAGTGACTGCTTACCTGGGAAGTGGACATGGATATGTGGAAGAACTTCCCTCGGCCTCCCTGTGGAACAGCTCGGGTAAAGAAGAACCTGTAGCCGTCTTTGGAGAACAGCGGGGGTTCGTTCTACAGAGAGATTCAAATGTGAGCAGCGCTTTTACACAAACATCCCACATGCTGTTTGTGTCTGAGACGTCATGATGTGTGACTCACCTGTCTGTGAAGCCAGCTGTCACTCTCATCTTCATGTTTCTGAAAATACACTGCAAAATTAGTGTCTTTTTTCTCAGCGTGTCTCCAATTGTGTGAGACAAAACCCTTCATATGCTGTGAAACAAAGCACTGACTAATCTTTCCTTTCATTGAACTGACATGCTTTTTAATACATTTGAACACAACAATAGGCACTGTCATCCATACAGACTTTTCTGGAAAACTAAAGGTCACTATAAATTCCCATGTTACTTTATACTACTTGTCCATAAAAAAAAATTGCTTTTAGCTTTGAATATGGCATGCATATGCTATGGCATCATGCATCTGCAACTGCACAAGATTTAATCCTGTCCAGGGTTGCATACATTTTTTACTAAGATCTTGTATTGATGATGGGAGAGTCAGACAGCTGTGCAAAGTCTTCACTATCACATCCTAAGGATTCTTAATCGGGTTACAGTCTGGACTCTGTGGTAGCCAATCTATGTGTATGGATGGAATAACCTGGTCATTCAGTATATTCAGGTAGTCAGCTGAACTCATTCTTTGGGCACATAATGTTGCTGAACCTGGACCTGACCAACTGCAGCATTCTGAGGTCACAGCACAGTGCCTGTCTTTGGTAGGCACAATGCATAATATGTAAATCGATTATCATTGTACAATGCTTATCTTTTAAGGCAGACCCCCTAGTTTTTCGCGATTCCGCGATCGCTGAATCCAACGCAAAATTAACAAACAGTCGCAAATCTTTGCAATCCTCCAAAATTTCTAATTAAACGCAAAATAATCACAAAAATGTAAATAATATCATAAAAAAACCTCAAATACCAAACCATATAATCAAATTATATTTATTTCAGTTTGAAATTAATGTTTTACGTGACTTTTAGACATCGCATACAATGCCAAAAAAAGTTGGAGCAAACACCTAACAAACAGAGCAATGGAACAAACAGATGAAGATTGGTTCATGGATGACGGCCTCTGAACGTAACCAAATTGAACGACATTATTTGTGCTGTACATGTATGTCTGATATTATGATGGGCATCAAATCAATAAATAATTTCGTTTAACTCTTTCCTTGCAGTTAACGAGAGAAAACGCTTCCCTGCCATTGACAAGTTTTACAGTGATCCGTGTTTTAGGTGTATTATGGAAGCGGAAGCTCTAACGCATGTCTGGAGTGAGGTACATGATGTCTGATGCTCCAGAGAGGGAAATCTAAGAGAGAGAAAGGTTTTATCACTACCATTTTAGATCCTGTCTTGACAAGAGACATACATACATCTATTCATTCATTTTTTTTTCTGCTTAGTCCCTTTATTAATCTGGGGTCGCCACAGAGGAATGAATCAGAATCAGAATCAGAATCAGTTTTATTGCCAAGTGTGATTCACACACACAAGGAATTTGTTTTGGCAAAAGAAGCTTTCAGTGTACATAAAGTGACGAGTGACAACACAAAATTAAATACAAGAAAGAAAAGGCAATAAACATTAAACATTAAACAGAGATGCAGTTAGTCAAAAAGATCTGGATGTTGAGTTGTATGTAAAGATGTGCTGTAAATATACAGGTTATAAGGTGCTGTGTACAAGTGCGTATGAGAAAGTATTGCACGTTTATTGCACAGTAGGAGAATATTTAACTGTTCATGAGGTAGATGGCCTGAGGAAAGAAACTTTTCCTGTGTCTGGCTGTTTTTGTGCTTGGTGCTCTGTAGCGCCGACCAGACGGTAACAGTTCGAACAGGTAGTGTGCTGGGTGTGAGGCGTCCAGAGTGATTTTACGAGCCCTTTTACTCACTCTGGAAGAGTACAGTTCTTGAAGTGTAGGAAGGGTAGTGCCAGTGATTCGTTCAGCAGTCCGAACTATTCGCTGTAGTCTACGGAGGTTGGTTTTGGCAGCTGAGCTGAACCAGACGGTGATTGAAGTGCAGAGGATGGATTGGATGACAGCTGAGTAGAACTGTACGAGCAGCTCCTGTGGCAGGTTGAACTTCCTCAGCTGACGAAGGAAGTACAGTCTCTGCTGGGCTTTCTTTACAATGGAGTCTATGTGAATGTCCCACTTCAGATCCTGAGAGATGGTGGTGCCCAGGAACCTGAATGACTCTACTGCAGCCACAGTGCTGTTCATGATGGTGAGTGGGGGGAGCGCAGGGGGGTTTCTCTTAAAGTCCACTATCATCTCCACTGTTTTGAGCGTGTTCAGCTCCAGGTTGTTGAACCGCCAACTTATCCAGCACATATTTTACACAGTGGATGCCCTTCCAGCTGCAACCCATCACTGGCAAACACCCATACACATTTAATCACACACATACACTAAGGGCAATTTAGCTTACCCAATTCACCTGTACCGCATGTCTTTGGACTTGTGGGGGAACCCGAAGGAAACCCACGCGAACACGAGAGAACATGCAAACTCCACACAGAAGCACCAACTGACCCAGCCACCCCTCACCTAATATATATATATATATATAATTATTATTATTATTTTTATTTTTTTATCGCAAAATTGTCTGCACATTTCTGGGAATTACCGCCACAAAATCAGCCATTTTTTATCGCAAAAAATACCCCCCAAAATTGGGAAAAACTAGGGGGTCTTTTAAGAAATGAAAAGCTACTCTCTGCATCAGTTAGGGTTAAATAACTTTTTAGCACCTGAAACATAATCATTCATGCAGAAATTTTCCAATAAGAGGCTCTTACATATTTGCTTAGTTAAATCCAGATGGTGATTTATTATTAATTTTATTATAATAATTATTATTATTATTATAATTATTATTATTATAATAATAATAATAATAATAATAATTATTATTATTATTATTATTATTATTATTATTATTATTATTATTATTTATTTATTTTTGGATTGGCAGTGTAGTTTATGACTTATTTATGACTTCACTATTATTGTACAATGTGTAAAATAGTGATAATCAATAAGTCTGATTGCAAGTTACCTTTGTGCAGATGCCAGTAGTGGCCTCACATAAGGTCAGTATTGAGCTGTTTTGTGCTCGGTTCAGCCAGTTTACTGCTAGTTTGGTGCTGGTTGCCCACTTCACCATGGTGATGTAGTAATCTTTCCTGTAAAAAAATACTCAATAAATCACATATTTCAAACACAGTCAAATAGATTCTAACTATGTTGAAGATTAAGCTTTGAATCAAACATTAAAAACAGTTATTTTTAAATGTTATTATTTCATAATATTGCTATTTTTATAGTACTTTTGATCAATTACATGCAGCTTGAAAACAAGAGAACATTTGCTAAAAAAGTTTGCTTGTGTATACTGTCAGAAAGAAAGACAAAAAGGATTGGCTGTCAAATATTACACCAGGTGCTTATAATTGCTCAAAGTTTTTTTTAAAACATTCTAGTATTATTTGCCAGATGACATCATTAACTTAAACAGTTTTTTTTTTAGTTTTTTTTACCTGATTCTGGGATCCTCTGGTTTCTTCATCCTCACTGTATGTAAAGGGCCATTCAAACTCACCACTGACAAATAGATCTCTGGGTTTTCCTCCCCGGCCTAAACGAAAACAGACATCATATCACCAAAGAACACCCTTCTCCTCGTCCCCTTCCAGGACTCTTAACAAGCAACATGATTCAAACAATCCTTTATGAACAACCAAATTAAACAGAATAAATTTTCTGCTGTGTGGCAAATGAATAACTGTAAATCTGTTATATTGGGTAAGAGAAACATGCAGATGGACATCGCTTGTCAGAACTGTTATGAAAACTGTTGTCAGTTACATAAACTGCTTATACTAGTCTTACAAGATAATCTTCAAAGCAAAAGTTTTATTGCAACAGTTGAATTGAAGCTGTCCCTGCTGACTTAGATGTCACTAAATCCCATAAAGCAGTTGTTCACCTCACAAAATACATTTCTATCATCGTTTTCTCGCATTTGTGTAACTACATTCTTATTCATTTTCAAAATTATTATTTTTTATGGTCTCTCTTTCATTTGCATATCCATTTATTGAAACAAATTCTCAACTGTGCTTGCTTGAAACATTAATATTTCAGATTTGTTCTTGCCTCTTCAAGGAAAGGCTGAGCTTCCATTTACTATATGTTATGTGCCTAATGTATGTGTTGAATCTTTATATCTATTAAAATCTATTCTAAAATAAAAAAAATTAGAAAAAAAGTATTATATATTGCAAAACTTTGTAAAAAATACAGTTTTATAAGATATTACCATTTTAGTCTGTGTACTTTAAAGCCAGCACTGCTGAGAAGGTGAATTGACAATAATGCAGTATTTAATAACACTACCAACCAATCAGATCCCATTTAAAGGTCAGTACATGCATTTCCATTACCCTTTAAACTGAAACTCATTCATTCATTTTCTTCCGGCTTAGTCCTTTATTTATCAGGGTTCACCACAGCGGAATAAACTGCAAACTATTCCGGCATATGTTTTACACAGCAGATGCAACCAGCTGCAACCCAGTACTGGGAAACACCCATACACTCTCACATTCACACTCATACACTATGGCCAATTTTGTTTACCCAATTCACCTATAGCGCATGTCTTTGGACTGTGGGGGAAACATGCAAAATCCACACAGAAATGCCAACTGGCCCAGCCGGGACTTGAACCAGCGACCTTCTAGCTGTGAGGCGACAGTGCTAACCACTGAGCCGCCGTGCCACCTATCAAACTGAAAATAATAATTAAATACACTTAAGGAAATCCATGGATTTTGCAAAAACTCCCAAATTTCATGAATAAAAAGTATATTTGTTGTACTTTCTCAGTAATGTTAATATTCAAATGTAAATTTTTTCCACAAAACTCACAAAACTAAATGGAAACCTCCCAATAATACTTATAATAATGCCCACTTAGCCTTTGATTAAACAGACAACATTTAACTCAAATAGAGCAGTAATTTAGAGTACAACATGCTTCATTACATCAGAGCAGAGACCATTAATTTTCATGACCCTTCCAAATAAGGTCAAAATAAAGCTTTTTTTTCTAGACCCAATTTCAATGGATTTAATGGGCTTGTCATTGTGTTTCTGGAGATTGCTTGGTGTTTACTAAATCATATACTTGTAGATATCAGATAACCATTTAAACATTATCAATGCCTTCTATGGCACCTTTCAAAATATGACTACAATATATAGGAGTTGGACAATGAAACTGAAGCACTGGCCAAATTTGTGTTGCAGATTTTCAGCTAAAATTGACCAACCTGGAGGCCAATCTTCATATATTGCACATTCCACCAGTAAGAGTGTGAAGACTTAGCAGAGTAACAGCACATTTTGCATAAAATATTGCAATGCACACAACATTATGGGTGATAAATAGTTGGTGTTATGTGATAAAATGTTGGTGCATGTCTCTATGGTGCATGTGACTAAGACAGCAAGCATTTGTGATGTATCAAGAGCCAAGGTATTTCAAGGTAATGTCAGCATACCACCACGAAGGAAGAACCACATCAAACAGGAGCAGTGGTATAAAGTAACTAGACACAAATACTCAAACTGCTGTAATTGAGTAGTTTTTCTCAGGAATTGTAATTTACTGAGTAGTTTTATAAATGTGTACTTTTACATTACACTTTTTACATAAGTACATTTCTAGTGCAATATCGGTACTTTTACTCCACTACTTTCTTTCAACCTGCAGTAACTACTTTATTTTTCTTGTCTATGGGGATTAGAAAAATCAGTCCTGAGATTCCTGTCCAATCAAATCACACATACCGCAGTAGGTAAATCGCATCATAATAAACTACCGTAAGATGTGTGCACTTTATATTTGCAGCAAACTGTTCGGAAGTATTAAAAGTGTCAATGAAGATGTTCAAAATCTTTACGCGCATTGACCTAAAGACTGTTTAGATGCATGTCACTGATGAGAGGATGACGGATGTTTACTGTATGATGACCGAAATGGCCTTAAACACCCAGCAGGCACAGGATGTGAACATGACTTCAGATTGACGTTGAACCCTAATGTTGTGGGGACTTTGCATTTTGTTTGGAAATGAAAATCGCGTTGACGTCAGAACTTAACGTCAGGCCAATGTCAATGTCCAATGTCCAACCTAAAACCAACCAAATATCAACGTCTAATGATGTTACACCTTGACATTGTGTGAACATTACCCCTATGACATCTATCAGATGTTGGACTTTGGTTGCCGTACGTCGCTGGTTTAAGATGTTGGCTTAACGTAGGATTCTGGTCACTTTTTAACAACCTAAAATCAAACAAATATCAACGTCATTTGATGTCATTATTGGACATCAAAATAACGTTGTTCTTAGCTGCTGGCTTGACAATAATTTTGGTCACCTGACATCACAACCTAAATCTAACCTAATATTAACATCTTATGAGGTTGTGTGCCTGCTGGGCAATAACTAAATCCACTACAGAATGTTACGTTTAGACACACCTGCACAAATTACAAGTAAACACATCAGCTTTTGACAGTATAATACTCACTACTCACTACTCTTGAGTAATTTTAAAAGAGCTACTTTTTACTCATACTTTGAGAAATATTTACAACAGATACTTTTACTCTACTTGCACTACATTTTTAAGCAAGTAATGGTACTTTTACTTAAGTATGATTTTCAGTACTCTTTCCACCACTGAACAGGAGTAACTGTGGATGCAAAAGGAAGCTGTCTGAAAGGGATGTCCATGTGCTACCCAAAAAAACAGAAAACCATAGGTGCCCAACTTAATGTAAATGTGCACCTCAAATTTCCTATTTCCACCTACACTGTTCATCAGGAGCTCCTCAGGATCAATATACATGGTCAGGCTGCTTAAGTCAAATCATGCCAACTCAAATGTCGGTTTCAATAGTGCCAGCAGGGAAAATCTTGGGCTGTGGACAATGTGAAACATGTATTGTTCTCTGATGAATCCACCTTCACTATCTTTCCCACATCCAGGAAAGTTATGGTGTGCAGAAGCCCCAAAGAAGTGTACCACCCAGACTGTTGCATGCCCAGAGTGAAGCATGAGGGTGAATCAGTGATGGTTTGGGTTGCAATATCATGGCATTCCCTAGGCCCAGTACTTGTGCGAGATGGGCGCATCTGTTGACAATGCACCAATACACGCAGCAAGACTGGTGCCAGGGTGGTTTGATGAACATGAAAGTGAAGTTGAACATCTTCCATGGCCCGCACAGTGAACAGATCTAAATATT
>CAIGQZ010001464.1:1104310-1119142 GCA_903798205.1 Danio tinwini | reverse complement strand
ACACACACACACACACACACACACACACACACACACACGCACACACAAATGTGCTTTACATCCAACACAAATAAAAAAATATGTAAATTTACATCAAACGGATAGTTCACTTTCAAACTGAAAGTGTTGTCATCATTTTCCCATCCTTTATTTGTTCCAAACCTGTTTGTGTTTCTTTTTTCTGTTGAAAACAAAAAATATATTTTGAGGAAAGCTGAAAACCTGTAACCGTTGACATGGATAGTATTTGTTTTTCCTACAATTGAAGTCAATGGTTGCTAGATTTATCAAAATAACTTATTTTGTGTTCAACAGAGGCCTTTCATTCCGCTGTGGTGACCCCAGATTAATAAAGACTAAGCTGAAAAGAAAATGAATGAATGAATGAATGAATAAATGAATGAATGAATGAATGAATGAATGAATGAATGTTCAACAGAATAAACATAAATATTTGGAACCAACTGAGGATGAGTAAATGGTGAATCAATTTTTATAAATCGACTATTCCAGAATTCCCTGCAAGCCACTTTACTTTTTATTTGTTTTTTGTTTGTTTTTTTGCTGTTGTTGTTGACATTATTATCCCTATTTTTCCTCATCTTTATATACATCTAATTTTTATAAATAATGTTTACTGAACTACTTTAGGTTAATGTGTTACCATGATGGTGTTAATTGTTGTGTGAATGACACTGAGCACCTTCTATTTATTACTATGTTTCTCTGATTGTGCTGTTTGTGATGATCCCATGACTGTCTCATTATCACCTGCTTTTGGTGATGCATTGGTCTGTGTAGCAAACGTACTCTGTGTAGATGTTGATATTTCAAAACCTTGAAGTATTAAAACTATAAATGTATGCAATAAAGCAGTTCACTGTAAAAATGTGGACATTTATTTTACTTTTTTTTCTGTATTTTTAACAATATATTCTTATAGTAATTTTTTACAGTTTTTTTGTTTGTTTTGTTTTCAAAAAAGATTTTCTGACTTAATGCTTTTGTTTTGTTTTCTAGTAAAATTAAACAAATCAAATACATTTACTTGAGAAGAAAAACTGCAAATTTTCTGAAGAAAAGATGAAAATTGAGATAAAAATAGTCCTCAGTGGGGGAAAAAATATAAATATTTACTTGCCATTACAGATTGTTTTTATTGTCGTAGCTGAAAAAAAGTTTAATTATTTTTTTTCAATAGGGGCAGCACATGGGTAGCACAATCTCCTCACAGCAAGAAGGTTACTGGTTCGAGCCCCGGCTGGGTCAGTTGACACTTCTGTGTGGAGTTTTCATGTTCTCCCCATGTTCGCATGGGTTTCCTCCAGGTGCTCCAGGTTTCCCCCACAGTCCAAAGACATGCGGTACAGGTGAATTGAATAAACTAAATTTTCTGCAGTGTATGTGTGTGTGAATGAGAGTGTATGGGTTGCAGCTGGAAGGGCATCTGCTGCATAAACATATGCTGGATAAGTTGGTGGTTCATTCCGCTGTGGTGACCCCTGATTAATAAAGGGACTAAGCCGAAAAGAAAATGAATGAATTAATGAATTTTATTTCAATAAGCATATTTTGTCACAAAGTTAATTTAGTCTGATGGCTTTGGTTTTAATAATAATAATAACAATAACATTTACCTAAAGAAAAACACTTTGTTTTCAAACCCCACTGAGAGATATTTTAATGCTCAATAGCTTTTTTTTTTTAGAAAAAAGTTATAGTTATTATGTTTATCAAGTAATTTTTTTCATGATATAAATGTTCAGATTTTAACTGAAAACAGGACAAACAAAAAGGGCTCTATTTTAACGATCTAGGTGCAAAGTCAAACACATTAGGGGCGTGTCCGAATTAACTTTTGCTATTTAAGAACGGAAAAATACGCTCTGCGCCATGGTGCATATTCTAACAGGATTGCACTTATTATTTTAATGAGTTATGGGTGTATTTTGAGCATAAAGTGCAGTAAACCAATCAGAGTCTCATCTCACATTACCTTTAAGAGCCATGGCGCATTTGCTATTTGCGAGAAAATAGTTAAACAGAACATCTGTGTTGTACACACTTCGCTGAAGCCATCCATTAGCCTACATATTTAATTTTGTTTGTTAAGCGCAAAGACTTGTTTTAAAACGATTTCTAAATTCAGTTCTAATTTCCAGCAAACGAATAAATGAACAATAATAACGAGGTGTGGTCAAAAAAACTGAGCTATATCCAAACACACTTATGCCCTATATGGTGATACATACGGTCTCCAAAAACCTGAGAGGCGGACAAATCTAAACTTGTTTTAATTAAAACAAACATAAATATGCATATAATAAATAATACTGCTAATAATAATAACATTATACAAATGCAGATTTTCATAAATAAACCAAAAAAAAGCCCCCGAGGTGAAGAGGCCATGGAGGTAGTGGTTTTTATATATTCTCTTTATTTCAGACACTAGGTCCAATAGTACAAAAGACAGACAAAACAATACAAACACAATATACATTGAAAAGACAGTTATACCAATATTTCATCAAAGGTGACTGATAACGCACCTCAGTAAGCCTAGGGTTTATCAGCAACATTAAAATGCTATTCTGACACTTCTCCAATCAACAGATAAACTTGAAAAAACTCTTACCTTACAAAATAATTCACTTGCACTACACCATCTATGATTTGTTTTATATTTATGTAGAAAATGATAATTTTTATAACATTTTATTCCTTTAATATTTTTCATATGTAAAGATATTTGTGTATTGCTGTACAGTAGATCCTGTGTATATTATCCAATGTGGAAGCGATTGGGACCCACATAGGGTTTGGACCCCAATAGGGTCTATTTCAGTTCCTCAAATTAGCAATATGCCAACAATTAAATTAAATTAAATTAAATTAAATTATTTGTATAGTGCTTATACAATGTAGATTGTGTCAAAGCAGCTTCACATTCAAGATTATAGTAAATTGAAACAGTGTCAGTTCAATTTTCAGAGTATCAGATCGGTTCAGTTCAGTTTAGCTCAGTTCAGTGTGGGTTAATAATCACTACTAAGAGTCAACACTGAAAAGCAATTCCATCGATGCGCAGCTCTACAGATCCCGAACCATGCAAGCCAGTGGCGACAGCATCAGCAATGTGCCTTAACACACCTCCTTTTTAGACAGGCACACCCATGGGTCCACAAAGTGGTGCAAATGGATTTGTTTTTTAAACAACATGGCACAAAACTTGAAAATTTGGTTTGCGCTGGTCTGAAAATAGCAACAAATCGTGCCATACACATCTTGCATCTTATTGCGCTGGGTGTATGATAGGGCCCTCACATTTTATTGTTTGCTTGATGAATATTTCTCAACAAGTTAAATGATTTCCAAACATACAGTATATATAAGTGTAAAATGACACCAGTTACATTGAAAAATGATAGTAAGCTAAATCTTTATATCTATCTATAAGGAATAGTCACAGTGATGAGCAAACAGCACCAATTAAGGTCAGTAAGAAACGTGGCTGCTAAATTCAGCTCTTTTAAAACGAGCCTGTCATGCTGCTGCCATCTGCCACTGCTTTACTACAGGACTTGCTTTATCTCTGCCAGCCTCACACAGAAACAAGCAGGTCGATATGACCGGATCAGATCTCTAGATCTGGAGCTGTCCGAGGCCTGCTTCACAGTTCTTTATCTACTCCACACTTTCTTATTTAAATGCTCAGCAGAAGGATGGGTATCGAGAAGTGTCAAAACAACAGTTCATAATTATAGTATTATTAATCATTTTGGCAACGCAAGTTTAAGATTTCATATTGGTGTTATTTGGTTGGAATTTTAAATGTTTTTAGCTGTGTTTACTTAATCAAAATAAAAGTAGAAACATTAATTGAAAAACTAAATAAATAAATAAATGTAATATATTGCTGTGATAACAAAGGTTAACTAAACATCATTACTCAAGATCCTTCAGAAAACAATATAATATCTTGGTGAATATTTCTTATTAATAATTTGGAAAACAGTTGTGCTGATTAATTAATAATTTTTTTATTATTGTTTTATTCTGTGCATCCTTCAAATCCTTCCTACCAGTGCATACATACTGTATATAGATACTTAGATAAATACAATCAGACTGACCTCAAACATTTAAACACTATTGTATGAAGAATATTTGTACTTTAAAAAATAAATGTCATAAACTGAAGAAATCTTTGAGTGAACCTCAAAAATGGCACATTTTAAAAATTGAATTTTAGTATTAAACATTTTAAGGAAGTATGAATGGTGTAAATTAAAATATAAATAAGTATAATATTTTCCAACCTGTCATAAACAAGATTCTCAGGCCATTGGAATTGTTTCATTTATTGGATCCCATTTTAGTGGAACAGACTGACTGTCTATTCTCTGTCAAATTATTTTATAACAGTATCATTGACCTTAACTACAGTGGTACAAATTGATTTTGTCATTTAATGTCAGTAAGTAAATATGTATATATATTTTTACACTGTCGTGAATTTTTTCCAACAGAAGGTCAAATAACAATTTCAAATGTCAAGAAGGATGGTACATGTGTGAGCCAATCAAACGCATTGAACAGCTACAAGTATAAATAGTGCAGATAAAGTGTTCATAATGAAAATTACAAAAAGAAACTGAGCAAGTATTTGAGAAAACCTCACCACAAAGAGTGGATGATAAAATAAAGATATAATGTTCAAACATAACCATATATAGTAATGTTCAAACAGTCAAATGCATAGTGGATAAGTGCATGCCACAAAGAGACAACCACTGAAGTTCTTTCTGAGTATTCAGCCTGATCTCAGGAGGAAAGGTAACTATTTTACGTTTTATCAGTTTAGTGGCTAATTAGTTCAAATTCATACAAGTTCAGTTGAACAAAAATGTCTGATATTAAAAATGAGGCATGGCACCCAACCCAACCCCGCCCCTAAACCCAACCGTCATTGGGGATAAGCACATCGTACTAAATTGTATGATTAAGATCGTAGGAATTTATACAAAATAGCCACTAAATGAAAAGGTTATTAATTGCCGTGAGATTGTGTTGGAGTATTTGTTGAAACTACTGATTGGAGAAACACTGAGTTGTTGAACTATGTTGGTAATAGCAGAACTTGTGGCAATAGTTGGCTAACAATGCTTTTGGGAAACAAACTCCACTGTTTCAGACTGGAAATAGAGGTGCTGCAATGATGTCAAATCAATGTTGGTTGAAGATTAAACTTGTTAATTCCTGCACACCCAGTATGCAAAAATGACTTGTCAAAAGGGCCTGTTTAAAACTATTAATACTGTGTTTTGTGAGCTTTAATACTTAATTCATATATAAAATTCCACTCTAATCATTTTTTTTTATTGACACATGATTTGCTATGAGTGTGTTTGTGATTCTCTTACCAGCTGCTGTCCTTTGGGACCCCATCCGGCATACTGCAGAGCGGTGCTCTGCACCTCATTAGGGGTCAGTTCCACTCTCTCTCTGTCAAAACACATAGAATTCTCAAAACAAGAGCAACAACAATTAAGTGTGTGTGTGTTTGTGTGTGTACCTTGTATTCCTAATGTTGTGTAGACTAATTGTCATCACAAGTGCAGAAAGACCAGTACATTTTAACATTGTGGGGACTACTTTTTGCTCATAGATCACACAGAATTAACAATTTAATTCGTTCATTCAATCTGGGGTTTCTACAGCAGAATGAACCACCAAGATATTTAGCACATGTTTTAAGCAGCAGATGCCCTTCCAGCCGCAACCCATCATTGAGAAATATTCACACATATACACTACGGCCAATTTTAGCTTAGCCAATTTACCTATACCACATGTTTTTGGACTGTGGGGGGCCCGAATGATTGTGCTACCCACTGTGCCACCATGCTGCCCATGAAGTATTTTGAAAATGTAAAAATGCGGATTGTTTCTTGGGTTTAATAGTTGGTTAGCTGTGCAGACCCTGTTGTGCTCACCCAGATGCTGGCATGTTCATCATTTTTATTTATTTATTTAGGAGTACCTGTCTGTGTTCTTTATGTGTGTTTTTATGTCTATTGTTTTGTATATGTACAGTTTTACAAATATAATTAGTATTTGTATATTTTTGGATATGTATATGTGTACACTGTAAAAACAAATCTGTAATTGAAAAAAAAACGTAAAATAACGTCCGTTAAATTTTACAGTAAATTTCTGTAATTTAATGTCCGTTATTTTACAGTAAATTTCTGTAATTTAATGCCCGTTATTTTACTGTAAATTTCTGTAACTTAATGTCATTTATTTTACAGTAAATTTCTGTAATTTAATGTCCGTTATTTTATAGTAAATTTCTGTAATTTAATGTCCGTTATTTTACTGTAAATTTCAGTAACTTAATGTCATTTATTTTACTGTAAATTTCTGTAATTTAATGTCCGTTATTTTATAGTAAATTTATGTAATTTAATGTCCATTATTTCACTGTAAATTTCTTTACTTTAATGTCCGTCATTTTACAGAAAATTTTTGTAATTTAATGTCCGTTATTTTACTGTAAATTTCTGTAATTTAATGTCTGTTATTTTACAGTAAATTTCTGTAATTTAATGTCAGTTATTTTACTGTAAACTTATGTAATTTAATGTCTGTTATTTTATTGTAAACTTATGTAATTGAATGTCCATTATTTTACTATTATTTCTGTAATTTAATGTCTGTTATTTTACCGTAAATTTCTGTAATTTAATGTCTGTTATTTTACAGTAAATTTCTGTAATTTAATGTCCGTTATTTGACAGTAAATTTCTGTAATTTAATGTCCGTTATTTTACAGTAAATTTCTTTAATTTAATGGCAGTTATTTTACAGTAAATTTCTGTAATTTAATGTCCATTATTTTACTGTAATTTCTGTAATTTAATGTCTGTTATTTTACAGTAAATTTTTGTAATTTAATGTCCGTTATTTTACTGTAAATTTCTGTAATTTAATGTGCGTTATTTTACAGTAAATTACTGTAATTTAATCTGTAATTTAATGTCTGTTATTTTACAGTAAATTTCTGTAATTTAATCTTCGTTATTTTACAGTAAATTTCTGTAATTGAATGTCCGTTATTTTACTGTAAATTTCTGTAATTTAATGTCCGTTATTTTACTGTAAACTTATGTAATTTAATGTCCGTTATTTTACTAATAATTTCTGTAATTTAATGTCCGTTATTTTACAGTAAATTTCTGTAATTTAATGTCGTTATTTTACAGTAAATTTCTGTAATTTAATGTCCGTTATTTTACAGTAAATTTCTGTAATTTAATGTTCGTTATTTTACAGTAAATTTCTGTAATATAATGTCCGTTATTTTACAGTAAATTTCTGTAATTTATTGTTCGTTATTTTACAGTAAATTTCTGTAATTTAATGTCTGTTATTTTATTGTAAACTTATGTAATTGAATGTCCATTATTTTACTATTATTTCTGTAATTTAATGTCCGTTATTTTACCGTAAATTTCTGTAATTTAATGTCTGTTATTTTACTGTAAATTTCTGTAATTTAATGTCTGTTATTTTACTTTAAATTTCTGTAATTTAATATCCATTATTTTACTGTAAAATTATGTAATTTAATGTCTGTTATTTTACAGTACATTTCTGTAATTTAATGTCCTTTATTTTACTGTAAATTTCTGTAATTTAATGTCCATGATTTTACAGTAAATTTCTGTAATTTAATGTCCGTTATTTTACTTTAAACTTATGTAATTTAATGTCCGTTATTTTACTGTAAACTTATGTAATTTAATGTCCGTTATTTTACTGTAAATTTCTGTAATTTAATGTCTGTTATTTTACTGTAAATTTCTGTAATTTAATGTCTGTTATTTTACAGTAAATTTCTGTAATTTAATGTCTGTTATTTTACAGTAAATTTATGTAATTTAATGTCCGTTATTTTACAGTAAATTTCTGTAATTTAATGTCCGTTATTTTATTGTAAATTTATGTAATTTAATATCCGTTATTTTACAGTAAATTTCTGTAATTTAATGTCCGTTATTTTACTGTAAATTTATGTAATTTAATGTCCATTATTTTACAGTAAATTTCTGTAATTTAATGTTCGTTATTTTACAGTAAATTTCTGTAATTTAATGTCTGTTATTTTACAGTACATTTCTGTAATTTATTGTTCGTTATTTTACAGTAAATTTCTGTAATTTAATGTCTGTTATTTTACTGTAAACTTATGTAATTGAATGTCCATTATTTTACTATTATTTCTGTAATTTATTGTTCGTTATTTTACTGTAAACTTATGTAATTTAATGTGCGTTATTTTACTGCAAATTTCTGTTATTTAATGTCCGTTATTTTACAGTAAATTTCTGTAATTTAATGTTCGCTATTTTACTGTAAATTTCTGTAATTTGATGTTCGTTATTTTACTGTAAACTTATGTAATTTAATGTCCATTATTTTACTGTAAATTTCTGTAATTTAATGTCCGTTATTTTACTGCAAATTTCTGTTATTTAATGTCCGTTATTTTACAGTAAATTTCTGTTATTTAATGTTCGTTATTTTACTGTAAATTTCTGTAATTTAATGTCCGTTATTTTACAGTACATTTCTGTAATTTATTGTCTGTTATTTTACTGTAAATTTCTGTAATTTAATGTCCATGATTTTACAGTAAATTTCTGTAATTTAATGTCCGTTATTTTACAGTAAATTTCTGTAATTGAATGTCCGTTATTTTACTAATAATTTCTGTAATTTAATGTCCATTATTTTACAGTAAATTTCTGTAATTTAATGTCTGTTATTTTACTGTAAATTTCTGTAATTTAATGTTCGTTATTTTATAGTAAATTTCTGTAATTTAATGTCCATTATTTTACAGTAGATTTCTGTAATTTAATGTCCGTTATTTTACTTTTTTTTCGGCACCCCAGCTGCCTGAAATAAATCGTAAAATTACACATATTTTTACAGTGTATGTCAAATTTTAACTTTGTGAAAATCTGAAGAGATAATAAAAAGTTCAACTAATGAACAACTTAGCAAACAATTTTGTATTTAATAGATGTTTAATAGACATCTAAACATAGACAGCTAGTTGATGACTAGTCTAGTTTTAGCCTGTTCTCAGACATCTATTAGATTTTCATAGACTGCTCAAATTTAGCCATGTTTTAGCCAAGACGATTATGTTTAGACTTCTATTAGACATCTATTAGACATCTTTTAAAAACAAAAAAATGCTTGAAGGGCACAGTCTTAAGTATGTAAATAAGCAAAGGTCCATAGCACCCAATTGGGTTTGATGCTTCAAGGTTATATGTAGAATGAACAAAACTACACATTTTGAAAAAACAACTGTGTGGATTTTGACCTATACGATGTGTGATCTGAACATTGTAGGTGCAGTTATTCTTGCAACACCTCTGTTACCTAAGAAGTATTGCACAACAGCAAGTTATTGGATTAAGCTGGGATTTTTGGGCTATTCTGAATTTAGTCCTGATTGAGTTGAATGAAGCAGGATACATTAAGCTGAATTAAATTACTATGGCGATGCATTATTTGCAGCTAGAATGCTCCAGAGCAAAAGAACAACCCCTCGCTCTCCTTTGGGTTAGTCCCTGATTTATTAGGGATTGCTACATTGGAATGAACGTCTGGTTACGTCCGTAACCCTCGTTCCCCGAATAAGGGAACGGAGACGTGTGTCTGTAATAACAGACTTTTGGGAGTACTTCAGACGACCAATCGCTTCTGATGATAAGAAAACGGGCCAATGAAATGCCAATTGAGTTGGCAGAGCTGAGCTCCACAGCTGAGACTGATGAGCTCATCAGGGCTATATAAGCCAGCTGCTGGAGTCAGATCCTCAGAATTGCCTGCTGAAGAGCCAATCACTCAGCTCCCAGCTGGAGACTTAGGTGCTGTGGCAGTAGAGACACACGTCTCCGTTCCCTTATTCGGGGAACGAGGGTTATGGACGTAACCAGACGTTCCCCTTCATAGGGAACTCCAACGTGTGTCTGTAATAACAGACTTTTGGGAGATGTTCTGGAAAGCGGCACAGCAGCTAAGCCCGTCACGCTCCTGATGTGCAGTTTGCCAAGCAATGCGTGAGCGTACTGACATCACCAAAAGCGCAACCTTCCAACGTCCCCTAGGCCCAAAAATTACCATTACATGGGAATAATATGATTTAGATCGGGGGTCGTAAAGCTTTTACCTAGCTAATATAGACTAGGGATTTTAGAGATACGACAGTACGTTGGAAAAGAGTGCCAGTCCCCAAAGGGGGAGGACGCTGCGGAGACCACCTGCTACCCGGAGGGGGAGACTTGATGGTAAGAAAGCATATGGACTAGCCCTATTAAGGGGGAGTGCTACATATGATAAGCTGGTTAGCGGTTAGGGAAGACATGGGTCCGCCTGAATAGGGGGAACACACCATGGTGGATAATGCATATGGCATCACCTAGACAGGGGAATGCACATAGCTGGCACCGAACCTCAGTATGCGGGTAGACCAGATGGGCATACCAGACAACACACTGAGCCAAGCAATTGACTCCTCCGCTGAGTCAGGTGCTGGGGGCCTCGGTGGAATTCTCTAGGGTTCACCTGAAAAGGGAAACTTACTAGTAGAATAGAAAATGCGCACGCATCTCCGGGTTAGGGAGCCTGGCGCAGCAAGCGTTTATTGACACCGAGCTTAATTTCCTCTCGATTGACTGGGGTAACCAGTAACCAGGAGGAAAGTGACTCCACTCGAGAAATAATCTCGATAATGTGTTAGGTGTCGCCCAGCCAGCAGCTCGACATGATCTGTTAAGAGGCGCTGTGTACTCACGCCGTAAAGGAGGCACCGCTTATTATTATTATCATTATATTAAGTGTGCTCTCTCTCCCGGGGGACACAGCTCGCCCTGGCACATGAAGCGAGGCGCGCAGCTATTTAGCCGCAAGACTCCGGAGGAGCAGATGGCGAGCGAACTGAGACATGCTGAGGTGGCGAACACCGCCCAAACGGTTGATGTATGTCATCGCAGCCGTGCTGGCCGTCCTAACCAACATGCGTTTCCCCTCCCGCTTCGGTAGTGACCGGCGGAGAGTGAAAAACAATGCCAACAGCTCCAGGCAGTTGAAATGCCAATGCAACCTGGGTCCGGTTTACGAACCTGCAGCTGCATGCTCGATACACACAGCCCGCCAGCCCATACTGGAAGCATCTGTCAAGATGACAGCATAACTGGATACTTGTTCTAAGGGCACTCAGGCCCGTAGAAGGCAAGATCCATCCAGGGGCTGAAGGTGCGGAGACACAGCGTGGTGACGTAAACCCGGTGCCTCTCCGCGTGCCATGCCCATCTGGGGACCCGATCGCGAAGCCAGCGTTGAATTAGTCTCATATGAACAATTGAGCAGCGTGATAGCGGCTACAAAATGTCATATGCCCCAGGAGCCTCTGAATAATTTCAGTGAGACCAATATAACTGCCGAATTAATCAGACAGGACAGCGCTAGCCCAGCGCGCTAAGAGCGCACCGTGATGCAGACCGAGTCCAGCTCCAACCCGAGATGAGAGAAGCTCTGCCCGGGGGAGAGCCCGCTCATACTCGGTTGACCCAAAACCCAAACAGGCTGAGGTGCCGGAGCACCAGGTCCCTGTGCATAATCGATCAGTTCAGAGATCTAAAAATAGTCAATGAATAATCAAAAAATGCAGATGCGCGTGCGCCAAAGACACACAGGGCATCCTCCACGCATGGAAACAGGGACAGCCCGAATGGGAGGACTGTTGCCATCATGTTCGGCCCCCCGTCGAACACCGGAAAAATCACAGTATAAGGAGGGAGAGAGCGAGACATGGAGCGAGCATCCTTCAGGTCTATAGCTGCAACCAATCCCACGGACGGACGCACTGGGGGATGCGTTTCTGCATGAGCATCTTGATAGACATCCTGAACAGATGACAGATCAAAACACGCAGATAGGATTGGTATAACCCACCGCTTTCTGGATACGATGAAGGGGGGCGTAACCCGCTCTTCATCTCGGCTGGAGGACTGGCTTGATTATATCCTTCGCCAGGAGGATAATAATCTTCTCACGCGAGACAGGGAGTGGCATAGCGATGATCGCTTAAATACACACTCGTGCACTCGGGAGGCCAACAGCGAATTGAAACGCATAGCCGAGTCTGACCGTCCCCCTGAGCTACTGCGCGGGCTGAGCAGCGCTAACCAGACTGACAGAGCCCGCTAACTAGCAGCATACCCGGAACGATCGCTGATGTACCCGCGGAGGGGCAGCTTCGGGATGGGGAGTGCTCATCCCGGGAAGCAGAGCGTCCCGAGGAAGAGGTGAAAATAAGAGATTGACTCTTACCTTACTCCCAGGATCCCGCGGAGTGGCTGGAGGTGCGAGAAAGGAGCTCATCCTCTGGCGCCCTCAAGCCTGTGGCGAAATGCACCAAAGCTGAGAGCTGGAAGGCAGTGCGTCCCATGCTGGCAGCAATTGGGCTTCCACACCCAGAGGGAGGAAAAGCCGATCTTTTCGGATCGCTACTCATTATACATTCGCGGGGGAAAGAACGGTTCTCCTCCTCTCCAAGTGGCCCGCCTCAGGTTCACTTCGCAGTCCAGTTATTAGACTTAACGGCGACCTGAGACGGGAGTGTCAACTCCCCGCGGGCGGGAAAAGCGCACTCGGCGAGGAGCAGCCAGCGCGGACAGGTCTGATGGGGAGAGCCCACCAAGAGATGACCTGCTCCATCACGCACGGCTGATCTTTCACCACTGAGGATTCCTGGGTAAAATCCCCGATGGTGTCGCCGAGAAGGCCTGCCTGGGATATGGGCACACTAAGAAAGCGTACTTTGTCAGCGCGGCGCATATCTACAGGGCAAGCCAGGGTGGCATTTCCGGACCACTATGTGGCCATCGTCTTCCCCAGGGCACGGACGGCCGACTTGAATGTCATGAGAGCATAGTCGATCGCCGTGAGACGCTTACGCATAAGCCTGGGGAAGAACCGCCCCTGTGCAGCACAGCCAGGAGGCCGTGGGCCACGACAGAAGCGGCATGGCCCGCAGCGGTGTGGGCTCTGGCCTTGATAGACACAGATAACCCACCCACCTTAGACGGGGGTCTCAGCTTACCCCTCCAGGTGGCGGCGCCCACCACCTGAGGAAATATTTTCGTACCCACTGGCCGCCTCGCCATCAAGGGAGGTGAAGGCAGAAACACACGTGAACCGGGCAGAGAAAAACGCCCTCTATGCCAGCGTGTGCTCACTGTGCGCCCCTGGGAAGAAGGGGACGGGGGCTGGAAGATTAATCTTAGAACAGCCCGCACGTCACACCCTCTAGTCGGTCCGGCGGTGAGACTGGGGGACAAGCCATCTCCAGCCGCACTGCCGAAACAGCCCAGGAAGCGCAGCTGTTATGTCTGATTCGAGAACCGTGACTGCGCATTGCACCCCGTGGGATGGAAGCGAGCCCAGTCTGTCATCTGAGCATAACAGCTCGCCCTCCGATGTCGCGATGGACCTTTGATCTCCGGTGTCATCAGGCGGAGGCGCGGGCATCCCGGGGGATGAACCGTACAACCGCCCGAAGCTTGGATGGGGCACGCTGTGGAGGAGTGGGGGGTCCGCGGGCCCGGAAGCGACGGATAAACCCCCACTGTGATCCTCAGATCTGCCCGCGTGCTAACCGTTTTCACGGGGAGCAACGGGGGTGGCCGAAGCCGCTATCTCAGCAATGCAACAACCACGCCCTCGGAGTGAGAGCATGAGCTGTCCGCGGGAACCGCACCGACATGCTGGACCCCCAGACCTATCATGCGATACCCGTGCCCATCATCCAGAGATAGGAACCACCGCATCCAGAAACGCACAGTAAGAACAGCGTCTTAAAAAAGACGTGTTGATTGACTGTGTTGCTCTCTTAGGAAAATCTCTTTTAGATCACCAGCGAAACGCCCGGAGGACGGGAAACCCAGCCCGCCACTCGCACGTCTTCTTTCCGCACTGGTGAAGGTAAGGCTTTCTTCTCTAGAAGTCTGCTCAGCAGAAGTTGTTCAGCTCACGATCGGCTCTGAAGCAACAATTCTGAGGATCTGACTCCAGCAGCTGGCTTATATAGCCCTGATGAGCTCATCAGTCTCAGCTGTGGAGCTCAGCTCTGCCAACTCAATTGGCATTTCATTGGCCCGTTTTCTTATCATCAGAAGCGATTGGTCGTCTGAAGTACTCCCAAAAGTCTGTTATTACAGACACACGTTGGAGTTCACTATGAAGGGGAACCACCAATTACTCTGGCATATGTTTTATGCATCCAGCTCCAACTAAGCACTGAGAGCAGACTAACTCATGAGTGCTAAGAAACACCTATAAACTCTCTCATTCACACATACTCATACCTGAATGTGTTTTACAGTTACTCCAGGTTCTTGACTGTTTACATATATTTTCTAGCCATTAGAATAAAAAATATTTACAAGTGCAAATGTATTAGCAATAATTCTATATGTTCATATATTGCCATTTCAGATTTCCATATAGGGAAGAGATAGATAAGAGAAATAAAATAGATATATACACCCCTCTGGTGCAGTATTTTTAGGTTGACTATATGTATTCACATACAAAAAAACATATTTTTTATCTAGATTATCTAGAATATTTGTCATTTTAATTTTTCATCTAGATTATTTTATTTACTTACAGTCAACCCTGAAATTATTCATACCCCTGGCAAATTCTGACTTTTATTCAACAGGCGAGTTTTTTTTTTTT
>CAIGQZ010001464.1:1047237-1093325 GCA_903798205.1 Danio tinwini | reverse complement strand
TTTACATTAATGTTAATACTGAATTACAATGAGCTAATTCAAATTTTGGAGTCTTGGGGGGACAAGTGTGGTCTTGTGGGATTTGGAATTTGCCAATTTTGTGAGGTCATGTCAACCTCTGCTTGTGGTTAATTAGCCTGACCCATCTGCTGTGCTCTCCACAACCAACTCTTCTTACAATATCTACAGTATTTATGATGAAATGTAGAAATTTTTGCTAGTGCTGTCTTACTACTCTCAAAAATACAAAAAATGCCTATTATGCTTTTTTCTTGGGATATACTTTTTAATGTGGAGTGCAATATAGCTGTTTGTGAATAAAAGGCCTGAAAAATTCCAAACCCCAAAGTGCACAAATACATGTTTCTTAACCTGAAATGAGCTGTAAAATTTCAAAAGAGTAAAGAGAGAGGGTGAGTAAAGGAAGAGTAAAATTTCAGCTCTACTTCTTACACAAACTATGTGTAACTGTAAAAAACACAGGTTTAGCCATGCCAGGTCTGTAGATTGTGGTGTTATTTTGTAGTATGATCCAGAGGAGATAGCTTCTTATCTTAGGTTTTTATTTAAAAATGAATTTTTCAGATTTGTATTACAAAAGCAAATCTTAATTTGATTGATCTTACAAAATCATATCTTATCTCTAGTTAGCTCTCTCCACTCTCAGGTCTGTTACAAAGCAACTAACACTGTCTGAGCTGCTAATAAATTAATGAGCCAAAACAAAAGGGAAAAACATAACCGGCAGAAAATAAAAACCCTAAGAACATTAGTCATTTGCATTATAACTAATGCTCTGTTGCTTTAGTGGTCCCTGTATTTCTTGCTGCAGTACCTGTGTAATATCAACTGTAATATTGAAATGTAACACATCTTCAGGGTTATTCAAATGTCATTCTACTATTAAACATATTTGTTCTTTATTTTAGTCATCAAAAATGCAATACGATTATTGGACACAGCAATTGAAAGCATTTCTTTCTGTTAGCTCTTGAATAATATTGATGCTAGAACAGCTGTCAGGTTGCCCTAAAGGCAGTTGCAGGGAACCTATGGCTCGTGAGCCTCATGTGGTTCTGACCAAAAATACATGGCTCTCTAGCTTTCTCTCTTCAATTCTCACTAGAAATTTCCTATTGAAAATACAATTACAAATCCTTTTTATTGTCATTTTTTACAGCAAAATGAACAAAAACTCAGTTTACAATAAAAAGACCTTCAAGCAATGCACCTTGTGCGACACTGTGGATTAACTTACATTGCGACACCAAAATTCTATAAATTGTCCTTTCTTTGACTTACTAAACATGTGATGATTCATATTTGTTAATTTTTGAGTTGTGCATATGACAAAGGTTTTGTTTAAACCTGCATTATTTATAGTAGTAATACATATATAGTAGCACTATACGCACATACATACATACATACATATATATATATATATATATATATATATATATATCTATATATTAGAGGAGCTATCTAAATCTTCTCTCCGTTAAACAGAAATTGGGAACTTTAATGTATACATATACATACTGTATATGTACATACTGTATATATGTATATACTGTAGATACATATACATATATACCTCAATGGCTCTTAAAAAAATGCATTTGCCATAAAAATCAGAAATTGCTCTTTGCTGAAAAAAGGTTCACGACCCATGCCCTAAAGGTAAGAGTTAAGAGTTTTTTAGGATTTTCTGTTGAATTAGGATCTTTCTAAAATCTGTAGTTTAGATAAAACAACGCACTTAGTAAAGGCTGTTCTGTATTAGCTTTTGTCATTAATGTGGTTCTAGCTAAAATTCTAAACAGGTTACCAAACAGATAGAATAAGATTTTAAATTTAGGATCTTTCTATAATACACTGCCTGTAGTGCACCAATGATCTTCTGGTTGTCAAGTACTCAAACATACCTATATGCTAAACACATACAATAATAGACCTGCTTACAATATGAAGTTTACACAAAGACTATAATAGCAATTTTCACACTTTCAAAACATTAGCATTTTTAGGCCTACGTGTTGTGCAAAGGAACACCGAAAATGCCTCAAAGAGTATTCTTTTTCTAATTGCAAACTTTGTTGTGTAAACAAGTATTTGTTAACTACTTGATCAAAATTGTCTACATGGTCCAAAAAGACTGACCAGATTCAACATCAACTACACCTGCATGCACCATGTAATAATCATTAATGAGCAAACAAAACATTATGAGCCACCTTGGATTAACTAGAAAAGCTTTTAATTTTTAGCAGACATGCTGAACATTTTTCCAAAAATAAAGGTGGCATGGTGGTGCAGTGGGTAGCGCCGTCGCCTCACAGCATGAAGATCACTGGTTCGAGCCCCAGCTGGGTCAGATGGCATTTCTGTGTGGAGTTTGCATGTTTTCCCCGTGTTTGCAAGGGTTTCCTCCAGGTACTCTGGTTTCCCCCACAAGTCCAAAGTCATGTACTATAGGTAAATTGGGTAAGCTAAAATTGTCCGTAGTGTATGTGTGTACGTCCTGGTCCTCCAGGTCGGGGGTTGAATGTTGGGCTAACGACCCACCTCATAAAGATTTGATGTTACGAAACACCAACATGGTGCGGCTAAAATATCAACTTCGATATAAACAGCTCTGGGAGTAAGTAAGTAACCAAGAGACCCAGATGGCAGCTTGGTCAGACACAGTGGCTACTCCTAGTCCCAGATGACTAACTGTTGTATTGCTTAAGGATGGGCGATATGGACTTAAAAATATATTACAATAAGTTCTGGTATTTATTCTGATAACAAACTAATTGATAGGTATCCACTGAGAGACAAAAAGTATTATCAAGGATCATATAAAATACACAAGCAGATGCGCTGAAGCAGGTTGAAGATAAACTTTGTAGGACAGTGGATCTTTGGGTGCAGAGTTGAAGTGAATAGTGAAATAGGTGTCAATCCTTTTGAATCAATGGTACTGCTGTTTCATTCATACTGGTTGATAGAGGGCACACTTGCACATTAACGCCACATATAGATTACTGAAGAAATCTATCGCTGCTGCAGAGCAAAGAGGATGGCTGCGTCGGAAATCGCCTAATACTCAAGAGGTACTGCATTTGAATTTAAATGTACTACTTGACTGTTAAAAGTAGTATGTTCTATTCACCTTATTCTTCATATGCGAGTGGGCGCAGCCATTTGAATCATTTTGGCTTGAGGCTTCGGGTCTCATTCACTTCCATTCATTTTTAGACGTTAAAAACAGCTTGTTATGCTGCTTGATGCTGCCAAATGACATTTTCTTATTATATGATTCTGCTTTGTCTGTATAGTCATGCCATATACATTGTCATGTATAGTTTTCTGCCATATAAACGGCAGAAAATGGTCAAACTACTTGTTCTACAAACAAGTTTGTAGAACAAGTAGTTTGACTGTTTTCTGCCATTTATTATTCCTAGTCATTTCTCTCATAGGCAACTGAATCGGGTGTTCCCAAACAATCGCAAAAACGAGCACACTTCCGCATTAAAGTATAAGGTCAATACATTATGAATAGGGATCCACACTCACCCTAACCAACATTACTGCTACTCTCACCCCTAGGTATTTAACATCAGGCACCTAACCATTATCATCACTAACGTTAATTGTTGAGCACAAAAGTTTGTACAAAAACGTAAAAAAAAAAAAAAAATCGTACCTATAAAATGTTATAACTTGTGGTGGGACCTACCTAAATGCTTTTTTAGGCTATTAATTTAATGTGTTTTCTGTCACTGCTTGTTTATCCTGCATTAATGCATTCAGTGTAAAGCTGCACAATTGAATATTAAAAGATTGTGATCTGAGTTCAAACCCGCGCAACATGAACGATAAATGATAATGATTTGCATATGTTTATTAATACTTCAAAGCGCTGCATTCAAATCTGCATCTAGAGAGGTTCAGTTTTTACACTTTTTCAGTGAATTACAAACAATTAAATAACACATAAGTGCTGGAAAAACAGTTTATAGTTCAGATATAAACACTGATGTTTATGGTAAAGATTAAAATCAGCATTTAATGAAACATGACGCTGGTGAATTTTTGACGCTGGTAAAAGCAATTACATTGTGTAACCAACAGATGGCGACAAACAACCATCAAAATTATGTCACTGAATAGGTTTTCAAAAATATTACACCTACAGAATAATAAAACATAAAGTTTAATGTGTGAATTGTTAAATCATTAATTGAGGATAAATATGATCTGTTGTACAAAATGTTAGATTTCATTATTTATCAGAACAGTAGCAAAGATCATATTTCATATTAAATACTTTTCTTTTTTCAGCTGGTTCTTTCTCCATTACAGGTTCTAAGTTCTGTTTGTTAAAAGCTTTTTTTTGCAGTAATATTTTTATATGCATGGAAAGCACATGACATTTGTCTGCTCACTTTTTTGCTGATCTGAAAAATGGTCCGATGCGTGACAAAAAGAAAACGTATTGTGATCTGAACAGCAGATTTGTGATTCGTTACACCACTAGTCTTGACTATTGTCCTGGAAGCACTGTACAAATGAGGCGGCGGTATTGACGCATACTCCGGGTCTGTATGCGATATCTAGTGTATATATCTATGAAACAGACCGATTATTTTATTGTTATTAAAATAAATGTAGTATTTTATTGTGTGCAAACTTGTTACTGGTATATTGCGAACAAGATATCTGGAATTGTTTTATACTGTATTGTTGTATGTTTATGTCTAACTACAGTATGTAGCACTGCAGTGTCCTGTGAGACATTACATTTCATTCCACTATATCTTCACACATGCAGCAGAATGACAGTAAAACTCAACTTGACTTGAACCCTATCCAAGTTTTAAAATAAATAAATGGCAATAATTTGAGTCTGGCGATTTCTCAGAGCCTTCAAAACCAACATAAAGTTTTCAAGACGACATAACAGAAGAAAAGAATATGCAATGCTAGGTAGGTCCACACCTGTCCATATTAAATGGATATTTTCATCTGAAGTACCACCGAGATTGCGTTCGATCAGTGTGAGGCTTAAGATGCAGATCCTAATGCAATTTTTTTTGTCTTTGTTGTTGTGAGATGATGCAAAAAGCGACTGAATCCACCCACAGTGCTAGCAGGCAAATGAAAGCGAGTAGAACTCAACTGCCACTCACCGCTGAGCCATGTTGCCTGAGGGTTGTGTGCCTGGAGCTTCCCGCTGAAGATGTCTTCAATTGTGACCTTCTGCTTGGAGGCCAGGCTGGTATCTTCAACTGTGGGCAGAGGATACGTACATTACTACAAGAACAAACTATAGAAAAGGAAAGTTTGACAAGACAGACTGCCAGACCAGGGTTTTGAAGTAGTTTAAATTCTCGAAGGGTCAAAGCTTGAAGGTAACAGCTAGCATTCAAAACTTTAGTGAAAATAAAGTGCACTTACAGTAAATGTACTGAATGGACACTTGATTTTTTAACAAATGTACATTTTTGCAAAGCAGAATTTAAAGGGCACCTATGGTGAAAAATCTACTTTTCAAGCTGTTTGGACAGACATATGTGTAGGTATAGTGTATAGGCCGTCATATTGGGGTGATATAAACACACTCAGTCCTTTTTTTTTCAATTTAACAACATAAAAACGGTGGACCAATTGGAGCGATTTTCAGACCGACCGCAACTTTGTAGGAGTGCGGTCCCCCCACCCACTGAATTGATTGACAGATGCGTATTAACATGTCTCAGTAGTAACGCTTATAATCATATCAATAAGACAGTACGTACGCAAAGCAACCAGGAATAAAGGATCTGTTCAGTTCGCTAGGATCACCAATCATCTTCAAATGTGATCTAGAATGAGTTTTACAAGTTTAAAATGTTTTAATGTTAATGAATTACAGCGATTTACTTCAGCTTTACTTCATCAACACAGCCGCGTGTCAGAAGAAGACACTTCAATCCCGGTTTGTGGATGTTAAATTAGGTTTATTTTGTACATTAACATAACAGATATCCATACAGCAGTGGATATTAACCTGTATCCTGTCACATTTGCATGCATAAAGAGTGCAAAGCTAAACGCGCGGGCTGTCTGTGTGTGTGTGTGTGTGTATCTGTGTGTGTGCGTGAACTTTGTAACGACATTGTGTGCTCCACAAGTGCATCAAATACTCATTGGTAAAGGTCTTACTGTAGTATTTCTCAAAAAAGTTTTGTGAAATCTTCTTCCTTTATGTCTGTCTGCTGTCTGAGGCAGCCGAGGGAGGAGATTAAGGCACGGTGACAGGCACGTAGAAATGGTGGGTGTGAAGGACTAGCCTTAAAGGTGCAGTACACAAAAACCACTACCTGATGCTCAAAGCTATAAATTAGTAACTTATGAAAGGTACAATAAAAAATCTGATGGGTGTTTTGAGCTGAAACTTTACAGACACATTCTGGAGACGCAAAAGACATATTAATATTGGAAAAAGTGGTAACCTAGGTGCCCTTTAAGTCAAAGTTACTTTTTATTTCATTGCTACTTAGTTTAATTATTTCATCACAATTTATATCATATATTTTTTTTAAAGAATCTATTATTTATAGTAAACTTACTGTAGTGCTGAAATAAGAATGTGCAAAATAAAAATATAAATAGATTTTGATTTGTTTACTGGCATACTAAAACCCATTTTTAACCCATTTAAAAAATGTAATTTCATTAAAAAATTGCAGTTTAAGTTTACCATAAATGATGGAAGCTATAATTTTAATACACTTAAACATATTTTTGTTAACAACTGTTAATTTGCTAAGTCAAATAATCAATTTAGTCTTACAGCAATTTCTGCGAAAAGGGTATAAAATGGAGTTGGCTGTAAAAATTTGAGTTTTTACTTATTTAATAATTATAATAAGTACTTACATTTATATAGTGCTTTTCTGATCACTTAAAGCGCTTAACCCATTGGGGGGAAACTCCTCATCCACCACCAGTGTGCAGCATCCACCTGGATGACGTGATGGCAGCCATTATGCGCCAGACTGCACACCACACACCAGCTAATTGGTGGAGAGGAGACAGAGTGATGAAGCCAATTATGATATGGGGATGGGTAGGAGGCCATGATGAACAGAGGCCAGAGGGCAGATTTGGCCAGGATGCCGGGGTTAAACCCCTACTCTTTTTCGAAGGACATCCTGGAATTTTTTACGTCTCGGTTTAACGTCTCATCCGAATGAAGGCACTCACTGAGCAGTATAGAGTCCCCGTCACTGTACTAGGGCATAAGGACCCACACAGACCACATGTTGGGCGCACCCTGCTGGTCTCACTAACACCACTTCCAGCAGCAACCTAGCTTTCCCATGTGGCAGGGGCAGACTGGCCATCTGGCAATTTTGGCAAATCCCAGAAGAGCCAGACCTTTTTTTTAAATGTGGGCGTAACATGGAGTCCAATAAAGTGCTTTATGAGTGTCTACACCTACCCCGACCCTAAATCAAACCTTACAATATTCTGATGTGTTATGTCTACTCCACCTATGTCACCTTAACCCAGCCCACCTATAGCATAAGTCCCTCTAACTCAGAGGTCACCCAACCTACTTGTGGTGTAATATCTCCCACTTGGAGGTCTCCAAGCTGCAGAGATACCTACTTGATTTCTGCTGGTTGGTAAAAAAAAAAATATATTATTGTAAACAGTTTGTTCATGTTACTAGTTCACAGATCTTTGTGATAATGATAGCAGTTTTGACAAATTTGATTGATTATTACATAATAAAAAAAAAATAATTTAATCTTTTGTGTAAACTGTTATGAAAATAATTATGAAATTGCATATAATGACAAACTTTGGTCAAAGACAAGACATTTTGGTATACATCAAAGTGATAAAAAATCTTTCAAAAGGTCTGTTTTAATGTTTTACAATAAGCAATTCAACTTTAAGTCAACCGTTACAGTGTACACTTTAAGTACACTGTTAAAATAGCCTACGGAATGAATAATGTTCCATCGTTATGCAGTGTCACACATGTAAATTCAAACATCATAACTTTTTTAAAGTGATCTCATTAAAATATTTGATCCCACTTTATTTTGATGGTCTGTTTGTTGAATTTAAGTTACATTGCATCTACATGCCAACTAATTCTCATTAGATTTTAAGTAGACTGTTGGGCTGTTCTTGCAAAGTTTCATATAGTCAGTTAAAGGAGCAGTATCAACAGATATTAAGCAGACAGTCTACTAATACTCAAATGGACTATCAAAATAAAGTGTTACCAAATATATTAACGACTGAGTGATATTATTAAATTATAATAATGTATGTTTAAAAATATGAAAACTTCTTGCTGAGAAATAGGTAAATCCTATATCGATTACTAAGTGGCAAAAAAAAGAATTTTGAATGACAATTACTTAGTATTTAATTTGAGTCTTACATGCCACCAAACAATCTGGTGTATAAAATATGCTTTACAATGACTGACAAGTTAGCAATTGTGGTAAAATACAATATATATATATATATATATATATATATATATATATTTAATATATAAATAAAAAATAATAATAAATTAAATAGTACTCTAATTTCCTAACTAACCAACTAATTGAATGAATGAATGAATGAATCAATCAATCAATCAATCAATCAATCAATCAATCAATCAATCAATCAATCAATCAATCAATCAATCAATCAGGACTTCCGGTTCCAGTTAACATGCAAAGGCAGATCGGTCTGTCTCTCGCAGCAATATCTTTAAAATTATTTTCCCTCTTGAACCACAAACTGATCTAAATTCGAACTGTAAAAATTAAAACCTCAAACATTTAAAGGAAAATGTTGAAAGCCACAAAGACATCGGAAAAGACTAAAATTAACATTGCTACTTTGCTAGAAGACCTATTAGCTAGCGTCGCAGTCGATTTCAAAACTTCACTTGTGGCTTTTGATTCAAAACTCGACAAAATACAAACAACCATAGCAGAACATGGTCAACGAATGAACTCGTTAAAAACTAATTCTGAGTTGCAAGACAGGAGAATTCAAGCTTTGGAGGAGAGATGTGAAGTACTTACAAGCAATAAAGCAAAGTTAATAGCAAAAACGGTCGATCTGGAAAGCTACCACTTTAGAAACAATATAAGGATAGTAGAGTTACCTGAAGCAATCAAACAGTCAATCAAACAATCAAAAAACATTTAGCTAATTGCATTTAAATGGCAAATTTAATGAGAGTTTGTTCCTAACAAGTCTACAAGATGTGGCTGTTAGTGGTTACCTATTAGCATTGTTCTTACATTTTTTATTTAGTCAGAAAGTATAAACCTTCTTTTTTCAGTTCTGCACCCCGTTTTCTCTTTCATTCAACGTGGATTCCACAACAAAGAGTTTCTCTATCAAACAAGGACATGTGTGTTTGAAGCATAAGAAAAATGTCAAAACTGCATCAATCGGCCCAGTTTTCTCTATGGATTACGACTTGTTATTCAAAGCACATCTGCTCTTCAATCTCAAGTTTCAGAAATGGGAAACTTAGCTGCTTTAAAATTAAACCACCTCCTCGGCTCTAAGAGAGGACAAAAATTAGGAAAACAACAACAGTTTTTATTATAGGTTGTATCATTATTATTTTTTTGTATGTAGGCTATATTGTCTGGCTGTTTGTCCCTTGAGATATGCTTCACCAAGTAACTCCCTAGCTAGTCCACAGGGCCACATAGCCAATTACTAGAGTTGACGAGGTGGAGGCTGAGCCTGAGAATGAGGTTCCCCGGTGTGCCTTATTCTATTTAGAGCTCTATTGATCCACACACACACTGATCTAATCAGACAGAACTTTTTGCTATTAGACGACTATGCTCACCCACTTAGTTTTGTTCCTACACTAAAAGTATCTATTCAGTAGGAATTTAACACTTTAAAATTAACTAAAGGTTAAATTAACTAAATAACATTTATGTGACATGCAGCAGGGGAAATTTGCCCTGTTTAATTAATGATACAACATTTTGGTAATTGAAATAAAGGAATACAATATGCATTATACATTAACAATACCAGATTAAATAAATAAAATATGAAAATAAATAAGGTGGCATGGTAACTCAGTGCTTAGCACTGCCGCCTCACAGCAAAAAGGTCACTGGTTTCCTCTGTGTGCTCTGGTTTCCTCCACAGTCCAAACACATGTGCTATAGGTGAATTGAATAAACTATATTGGCAATAGTGTATGTGTGGGAATGTGAGAGTGTATGGGTGTTTCCCAGTACTGAGTTGCGTAAAACGTATGCTGGATAAGTTGTGACAACCCCTGATGAAAAAAGGGACCAAGCTGAGGAAAAAATTAATAAATGAATAAAAATAAATGGTAACACTTTATTTTGATGGTCCATTTGAGTATTTGTAGACTGTCTGCTTAATATCTGCTGATACTGCTGCTAAACAGACATTTAACTGACTACAGTATAAGAAACTTTGCAAGTACATGTCAACTTACACTAACCCTAACCTTAACCCTAACTCCACCTAACAGTCTACTTATAATCTAATGAGAATTAGTTGGCATGTAAGTGCAATGTAACTTAGGGCGTACTCACACTATGCTATCCGTACCGTGCCCAGACCCGTTTCCCGGATAGTTTGAGAAGTGTGAGTGCTCTGAATCGGGCTCAGGCATGGTTCACTTAGGGCTTTGGCGCGGTATGCTTGTATGTGAGTGCAAAATGTACCTGAGCCCGAAACTGAAAGCGAGACGTGACTTTTAAGGGACTGTTTCATATGATTTAATTAATCATTCGTACTGTTCAATGAACGCAAATTTGTCATAGTTTATTAAAGACACAAACTGCTCACTGCAAGACAGCTGCACCTATAGCAAACCGAATTCCTGCAGCACGAGGACTTTATGATTGTTTATGAATATCAAAAGTGGCTGATCTGTTCGGCAAAATATTTGACTGCTTGTCACCGCATATCAAACGACTTAAACAATATAACTAAAGAAATTAGCAAAATTACTAAAGTGCTGAGCGAAAGCGCTTACTGAACAGCGAATCATCGATGACATAAGTGTGCTCAGGCCCAAATGTAATTTGAGTGCGGGCCGTCGGGGGAGACAGGAGGGGGGGCAATCGTGCTTTGGCCCGGTTCAAGGCAACTGTACATAGTGTGAGTACGCCCTTAAACTCAACAAACGGACCATCAATACACCCTACAAAACTTAGTAAACCATATGTAATGTTTGGTTATTCTAATAATGGAACATAGCTCCAGACCAGGGGTCTCAAGCTCGTGGCCCAGAGTTTAACCTAATTTGAAAGTTTAATGTTAGTGCCCGCGAGTTTGATATGTATGGCACTTTACAGTGTTGTATGCGGAACTGAACAAACCTACCAAAAGAAAAGTAAGGAATTCAATGCAGCCTAATGGAGTCGTCTACAGTCACATATCGACACCTGTCCATCGGCAATAAGAGTCCACAGTAACCTGGACTTATAGGGTCACACTGTTATTTGTGGGTCATTTGCATTGCGCTACTTGCATTGTATTTGAATGGCCTCACACAATAAACATTACATATATTTCTATATGATGCAAAAGTAGTCAAAAACAAATGACAACAACACAGCGTTGCTTATTTTTCCAGTAACAACAGCATGCGGAAAACAGTAAATGAGTAATTATTATTATTATTGTTATTGATTGATTTTTTTTTTCTTATTTTGTGTAGCGAAATTCCAATCTTCTTAAATCTCTTTATTAACATTTTTTAACACTAAATAAGATGAAAAAAAAAATATATATATATATATATATATAATTAATTTATTGTGGAAAACCTGATCTGGCCCAGCCTCACCCAGACTATGCCTTCAGCGGCCCCCAGGCAAATTGAGTTGGGGCCCCCTGCTCCAGACAAATTACATTTATTTCAGTATATAAATAATATTCCCACTATTCTGAATAGTAAATCTCACTGTATCTCTGGAAACCAAGCACATTTTTAAAAAACAAAAAGTACATTGTGTATATTTGTGTATTGTGTATATTTTTTGCAACAAAACTTCCAGAAAATCCTAGACTAAATGTGCTAATTTTATAAAAATGTGATACTATTTTCATTTGGGACCTCTTTAAGATCCCATACAATGTATGAAGGAGTCAAAACAATGCCAGGGATTTCTCTGTCAAGCCCAAACAAAGATTTGCCATAACTGAATGCCATTATTGAATTATAATTGGCAACATCATGACTATGGCAAGTTTTTAATCTTCAACCTGTTTTTGGTTTGGTTAGATATCATTGGTTCATGTTGCGTTTATATTTCAGTCTAGGTTAACCTAGGTTCATTTGGAAGTGACTTGAAAACCATCTTTTCACTGGTCTTGACTGGCTTGCCTGGTGCCCATGCACCAGGGTTCGGATGTCAGTGCTCTCACTCTCAATTATACAAGGTTAAAAATTAGTTCACTCATTTCTTGAGGCAACTCCCAATTTAGGCTATTCAACAATTGATCTGTGCTTGCATACATATGCTATCACTCATCTTTGAAAAAAACATAACTCTGGGGAATCATGGTAGCCCACTTTCCTCCTGATGAAGAACAATCCTGCTATGCTAATTACCCTGGAAAATCACCATAATTGAGCCAGCAACTTTGAAGAATATTTTGGCTGTAGCAACTGTTTGACTTCTTCATCTCCTTGCTTTAGTACAAAAAAAGAAACTATTCATCTTATTCACATCCAATCACACTGAGAAAAAAAGTTTGCTCAGTGGTTTATAGCTTATGGGATTTCTCAAAGTTTGTGCAGCTTTCAGTATCAGCTATTAGTATCAGCTTTCAGTATATTTTTCTCAGATGTTAAATGAACCAGTTGTGTGTTCAAGTGTTCAGAGCTAAAAGTAATGTGTGCAATTCAGTTTGTGACTGTTGAGACGTTGTCTGAAACTTTTCATTGCCTGAAAGCTGCAGATGTTAAAGGGCACCTATGGTGAAAAATCTAGTTTTCAAGCTGTTTAGACAGACATATGTGTAGGTATAGTGTATAGGCCGTCATATTGGGGTGATATAAACACACTCAGTCCTGTTTTTTTTTTCAATTTAACAACATAAAAACGGTGGACCAATTGGAGCGGTTTTGAGACCGACCGCAACTTGAAGTAGGAATGCTGTCCCCCGCCCACTGAATTGATTGACAGCTGCGTATTAACATGTCTCCGTAGTAACTTGTATAATCATATCAACCAGACACAGGACCAGGACGTACGCAAACTAAGCAACAGTAAATAAAAGGTCTGTTTAGTTTGCTAAGATCATCAATCATCATCAAATGTGATCAAGAGTTAGTTTTACAAGTTTAAAATGTTTTAAAACAGTGCATGTTTGTAATGAATTACAGCGATTTATTTCAGATTTACTTCATCAACACAGCCGCGTGTCAGAACTATCATAAAAGACGCTTCAATCCCGGTTTGTGGACTTTAAATCAGGTTTATTTTGTACATTATCGTAACAGATATCCATACAGCAGTGGATATTAACCTGTATCCTGTCACATTTGCATGCAAAAACAGTGCAAAGCTAAACGCGCGCTGTGTGTGTGTGTGTGTGTGTGTGTGTGTGTGTGTGTGTGTGTGTGTGTGTGTGAACTTTGTAACGACAATGTGTGTGACTCATCCTTACAACTCCACAACATGCATCAGATACTTATTTGTAAGATTCTTACTGTAGTTTCTCCTCACAAACATTATGTGAGATCTTATTCCTTCGTGTTTGTCTGTTGTCTGACGCAGCTGAGGGAGCCGCTGCCAGGCACGTGAAAACGGTGGGCGTGAAGGACTAGCCTTAAAGGTGCAGTACACAAAAAACGCTAGCTTATGCTAAATGCTACAAAATAGAACCTTATAAAAGGTATAATAAAAAAAATCTGATGGGTGTTTTGAGATTAAACTTTACAAACACATTCTGGAGACACAAAAAACTTATATTAAATCTGGAAAAAGTGGTAACCGAGGTCCCCTTTAAACATTTTGATTCCAGGACCCGGATTTGTCCAAGACTATATTTAACCCCTATAAGCTTGCACACCTGATGCTCATTGCAATCAAATTTCTAAAAGAGCACAGCACGCGCAAAGTCAAGCATCATTTTCACTTCAGAGACTTCAACAGCCTTCTGAGAGAGTCGATGAGGGTTCCTCCAGCTGAGTTTCAGACAGAGAGTGAACGAGAGCGATCTCCCAGTCCAGAGTGTGTGACACGCGGCGGCAGACGGTCGAGCTGGGTTTCTCCCTTGCCTGGCGTTTTTTGGGTGCGGTCCTCCAGAGCGGTATGTATTGTTGTGAATTTCCTAAAAGGGCAACAGGGTCGTGCAGCACATCTTTTTCAAGACGTCGCTCCGACTGTGCGTTTCTGGATGCGGTGGTTTTTCTGTCCTCGGATGATGGGCACGAGCACTGTGTTTTATGTCTGGGGGTCCAGCATGTTAATGCGGTGCTCGCGGGCAGTGCATGCCATCACTCGGTGGCATGTCTGTTGCGCAGTTAAGATCGCGGTTCGCTCTTGCAAAAGGGCCACCCACCCTAGTTGTCCCCCGCTCCGCGGTGGGCACTCGGGCAGATCTGAGGGTTACAGTGAGAGTAAATCTGCCGCCCATGGGCTTGTGGACCTCTCGCTTCTCCACGCGCTCCATCCAAGCTTCGAGTGAGAGAAGCTCTCCATCCTCAGATGACCGCCCTCTCACTTGATGACACCGAGGCTCAGATGTCCACCACTGCATCGGAGGTTGGGCTGTCATGATCTAATTAATCATCTAACCACCTATTGGGGTTTCAGGTCAACCGAGAAAAAAGCAAATTGGCCCCCATGCAGAGCTGGACTTGGTCACCATGACAACGCGCCTCTCTGGAGAGCACGCTCCGCTAATGCTGAACTGTCTGAGAGAGTTTGACAGCAAAATAGTGGTCCCACTGAAATCTTTTTAGAGGCTCCTGGGGCATATGGCATCCGCAGCCACTGTCGCCGCTCGGATTGCTCCATATGAGACCACTTCAGCACTGGCTTCACGATCGAGTCCCCAGACGTGCATGGCACGCGGGCACACACCGGGTGAATGTGACTACGCTGTGTCGTCACTCCCTCAGCCCCTGGAACGATCCCTCGTTCCTACAGGCCTGAGTACCTCTAGGAGAGGTGTCCAGAAATATTGAAATATCGCTGCATTCCATTTTTCCCCACCTAGCTCAACCGTGCAGCCCATTCGCTCTCACGGCAGTTTTGCCTGGGAAAATGGAGACTCCACCCCTGACTGGCCAGCTGTTATGGGCTGCGCCTTTCTCTCTAACTCAGAGATTCGTGCGCTCTCGCTTGAGTTCCCCACTTGGCGAACCCTGCAAAGTCCACTGGCTCACAGCTGGCCCCGGGGCGTGCTCATTCTCCAGTGAGCCTACTCGCACAGATACTGTGTAAAGTCAGGGAGGTCGAGGAACAGCTCTCGTATTGCACCTCTCTGACCCAATCGGACATGCTTTCTACTTTTCTTGTGATGGCCCCTCCCTGGCACATCCCCTGGAAACAGGGGACAGGCACTGTTTGGCACCCGCACCCAGATTTATGCCTCACGTACGGTTCATAGATGGAGAGCGGAGGACTTAGGTGACCTACCGATTAGGTGGTTAACACTGTCACTCAGGCTGAGCACCCTCTACGAGGCATGCCCACGCCCTGAAGTGGAGTCTATTCGCTGTGTGGTTACCTTTTTCCCCGAGAAGGAAACCCCGAACATGCCAGATCAGAGTGATGCTATCCTCCTTCAGTTGACTGGAGCTAAGGCTGTCCTCTCCTCTCTGAGGGGTTGGCGTTACAATCATCCCCGCACTAAGGATGCGGCAATGGCGGTGCGCTGGGAAGTATCGTCTCATCAAACAGACACTGTAGAGCTGCGGGCTGGGCGACACCTTGCGAGATTTATTAATCTTGAGGGGAGCCGATTTCCTCACGCGGTAAATGAGAAATTCGGGTAGGTGTTGTAAAACGCTTGCTGCGCCATTCTGTCTAACACGGAGATACGTGCGCTTTTTCGCTCTGTCAGTAAAGTTGTAGTTGTCCACATAGCATTTCCGTTCCCCCCCTCGGGGAACGAGAGTTACCTTAGTAACCGGAGCATTCCGTGCACCAAGGATGAATTCATATATAACTTACCTGATCTTTCTTTATTTCGAAATACACCCACAAACATAAATGACCTTGATACAGTAACCAGCAGTATAGATGCCATCTTTACTAGCACACTAAATATGGTGGCACCCATCAAATTAAAAAAGGCTAGAGAGAATAAAACTACACCATGGTACAAGTCATTCTCGCGCTCTCAAAACAGCAACCCGTGCCCTGGAACGTAAATGGAAAAAAACTAACTTAGAGGTTTTTAGAATTGCGTACAAAGACAGTATATCCAGCTATAGGAGGGCTCTTAAATCTGCCAGGGCTGAGCACCTCCGCAAACTGATTGAAAATAATCATAACAATCCTAGATTTTTATTTAGCACCATTGCTAAATTAACAAATAATCGGTCATCCTTGGAACAAAATTTCCCACCGCAATTTAGTAGTGATGACTTTATGATTTTTTTCCGTGATAAAATAGAAGGCTTTAGACAGAAAATAGATGTTAAACTTTCTGCACCACTTTATACTCCAGATCCAGTAAACATTCCACTGAATCATAATAACCTACAATGCTTCAAAATCATAGAACAGGAAGAGCTAGATAAAGTTATAAATAGTTCTAAACCAGCTACGTATGTATGTATGCATGTATGTATGTATGTTAGACCCAATTCCAACAAAATTACTGAAAGGATTGCTACATGTTATAGGAGAACCTCTCCTTAACGTTACCAACTCTTCTTTAGCTTTAGGTCATGTTCCAACCACATTATTAGAAAACACGGGATCAGTTTTCACTGCTATGCAGATGATACTCAATTATACATTTCAACTAAACCTGATGAGATGTCTGAACTGTCTAAGCTAACTGAGTGTATTAAAGATGTTAAAAACTGGATGACCAACAATTTTCTTCTCTTAAACTCAGACAAAACAGAATTATTACTTATTGGGCCTAAATCCTGCACACAGCAGTTCTCACATTGCAGTTCTGCAATTAGAGGGATACAAAGTTAGCGTTAGCTCTACTATAAAAGATCTGGGTGTCATATTAGACAGCAATTTAACCTTCAAAAATCATATATCCCATGTCACAAAAACTGCCTTCTTTCATCTAAGAAATATTGCTAAATTATTTATGTAGTATGCTATCCATCTCAGATGCAGAAAAGCTAGTCCATGCTTTTATGACTTTTAGGCTAGACTACTGTAATGCTCAGTTTGCTGGCTGCCCAGCATCCTCTATTAACAAACCTCAGCTAGTGCAAAATGCAGCTGCCAGAGTTCTTACCAGGTCTTGAAAATATGATTATATCACCCCAAATTTTATCCTCCTTACACTGGCTGCCTATTAAGTTTTGTATTGAATTAAAAATATTCTATTAAATAATCTAGCTCCTGTTTATCTAACCAACCTCCTGTCTCGCTCCAACCCAACCCGCTCTTTAAGATCTCAAAACTCAGGGCTTCTTGTAGTACCTAGAATAGCAAAATCGAGTAAAGGAGGTTGAGCCTTCTCATTTATGGCCCCTAAACTCTGGAATAGCCTTCCTGTCCGAGGCTCAGACACACTCTCACACTTTAAAACTAGATTAAAGACCTATCTTTTTAGCAAAGCATACACTCAGTGCATTACATAGAGGTATGACACATGATGTGTCCCACACAGGATTTTGCTTCTTGTTTATATACACTATGAACAGCAGCTACGCTAATTATTCTCCTTATTCTGTATTCCCACCTGGGGGTACTCATCTCGAGGCCCTCAGACTATGCAGTGCCACTGATGCGATCCAAGACCGGCGACGAGATGATCCCAAGGTTTCTGGACCGGGCCGTATCCTGAGCAGCTGCTGTGGTGGTCATGGTGGAGAGCATGAGACTGATTCCTGTGATGCTCCAAGGACAGACGAGTCTTCGCTGAGGTCTTTCCTGCGCCTAGACTGCAGCTCTGCACAAGACCATAGAAGAAATGGTCGTGCCCAACTGAGCCTGGTTTCTCTCTAGGTTTTTTTAAATTCTTCACTTTCGCCAATTGGTGAAATTTTTTCCTCGCCGCTGTCGCCACTGGCTTGCATGGTGGGGGATGTGTAGAGCTGCGCATCGATCGAATTGCTCTTCAGTGTTTGGACTCTCAGTAGTGATTAATTACTCACACTGACCTGAGCTAAACTGAACTGAACTTATCTCTGAAAACTGAACTGACACTGTTTCAACTCACTATAAACTTCCATGTGAAGCTGCTTTGACACAATCTACATTGTATAAGTGCTATACAAATAAAGATGAATTGAATTGAAATTCCATTTTATTGACAAAAAAAAACATTAGTAATATATTCAACTTCATAAGTACTTACTAAGTATAATATATACATTGTGTGTTTATACAGTATATATACAGTTAATAAATCTATAATTTTTTATATATTTCAGTTTTATATATTTACTGGCATCTGCCAGTAAAACATGTGAGTGAGTGAATTAAAAAACTGAACAATTTTAGCTTGTTCCTGCACACATTTTGTATTCATTTCAATTAAATGATGACATTTTCAACAACTCTCCAGTGGAGATGTGAGATTTCTGGGACTTTTTAAACTTTAAATGTTTAGTTATTAAGACTCACCGGGTGTTAGCAGAATGACGGAGGTGACAATCAGAGAGCAGATGACCAGGATGACCAGCAGGGCAATGGCTATCCCTTTCCAGTTTCTCTGTGGAGCACTACCCCCAACCAACTCCTGTCAAAAACACAAACACAAACAATATGTAATGGCTGAAACCCTTAAATGTTGTTCAGTCAACTTAAACAAAAATTCTTTTTTGAATTGTTATTAATTTGAATAGTTTTTAGAATTCTAACCTTATTTGAAATGTAAAAACCTGGTGAGATTTGGGGCACTTGTAACAATTCCAGCCCAAAAAAAAAAAATATATAACAAAAATATATATACACTTTTTAACCACCAAAGACTACATCCTAGACCTTATTCAAAATGAGTACATTATCAGGAAAGTTTTAATTTGAAAGTGATCTAATATTTTATAACAGGAAAGTAGATTTTTTAAAATATTTTCTTTATAATATTTCACTCTTTTCTGTTTTACTTTAATTATTAAATGCAGCCTTAGTAAGCAAAAACTTAAACATTTACAATAGTTTCCCCAACGTCAGACTTTTGTCCAGTAATAATTCTGAACAGTTACACTTATCAGTGTATCATTGTCTATGATAAAAACCTTTTTGCAGCTGAAATTATCACTAATGTATGAGTGTTATGTTGAATGTAAGCCTTCTCCTCCCACTCTGTTCAGATCAAACACAATGAACATACACACTGTAGCCTTGAGCAGCCCATGAAAGAGGAATACATTATTTATCATAATTATCTGGTCTAAAGCATTGTTTTACCATCAGGTTACCAAGGACAGCCTCAAAAATGCCTTGTGAAATGTTCCCGGAAAGCAGAAGGTTGATTGTCTCTATTACCCTTGCACAAGAGATGGTTCAGTGAACAGCCTCCTGCTCTCTGAGAGCTTACAATTCAATAACACAGACAAATTCAAAAGTACAACAGCTTAAATATCACCTTGAATACATTGCTTTTTCTCATACAAAGACCAAACCCTATTAACGTGTCCCTTGCCACTTCTGCAACAGAAATGAATGATGTCTCAGCTGCTCTATACTTTTCAAGGTGATCAGAACTAGGATAGTCACCTGGCAGATGATAAAGCAGGTTAAAAAAAGCATAGATACTGCAGATGGGTTATTTTGAACTAACAATTACCTAGAACATTGTTCAGCTGCTTGATTTAACATTATAAGATCGCAAATTTGATTCCAAACCCATGTGATTTTGTTTGTAAATGACAAAAACTAGTATTATCACATTGTAACATTCACATCTGCCTTAAAAAATAAATAAATAAAGCAAACCGTCCCAAATTAATCTGTATTTAGTATTTTATAGGATGCCTATATACTATCCTGTTTATTTTATTGGCAATTCAAAGCCAAGCAGGTGAGCAACCTTTACTGTATTTACATTTTCATACAGAACATTACCAATTCATCATGGTCATGCAGAGTTTTGTTACACATTAATACCACAACCATTTCAAACAAACAGACATAGACAATTACTTTGACATACAATGCATATGAGAATTTCTAATTTTCAGTCTACTCACAATGTTTACCACAGTGATTTGCACTCATGTACTGTTCACATCTTGAATCCTTATAGTAACCAAAAATAATTATAAATGTCTGCTGACCTACATCAGTTGTAGAACTAATTTCAATAAGGTGCTTCAACAAACAAATTTAAGAGTTTAAACTTAAACTGAGTTCAACTGAGTTCAGTTAATCTCACCATGACTATGAAAAGCCATGATCAATGGAGCTCCCAGTCCATATTATGATTCACCATGTCAACGGCACCCAACTGAAGATCCTTCCATTCAAGGTTAATTCTTATCGCTGTTATAATATCGAGGGGGGCAAAAAGCAAAACTGTAGAATATGAGCAATGACATCTACAATAATAACACTAACTGCTTTTTTCTTATTTAGCAAATAATCTCCTAATAGCATAAAAACATACGACAGTGGCTATTTACACTAATTTTTTTCTTAGAGATAGATTCTATTTACAGTAAGCACAAATAGCTTTAGATGCTCTAGTGTTACTTTGGAGGGTGAAGCTGTAAATTTGCACTTAATAACAGACACTTCATTAAGAATATTTCATTACCACATAGACAAATAATTAATTTAGACTTCATTTAGACTTATCTTACATCATCTTCTGATAAAGAAATGCCTTGATATATATTCTTGATTTAAGAATATAAATAAATACTACTTGAAATGCAATAAAATACCTATAAGAAAAGAATTAACATTCTACAGTGAATTAAATATACAATTAATTACTGTTAACTACAGATAAATCTACGCAAATGAATTAAGTTTTTAAACAACACTTGCTTTCCCAGAGATGGGTTGCGGCTGGAAGGGCATCCGCTGCGTAAAACATGTGCTGGATAAGTTGGCGGCTCATTCCGCTGTGGCGACCCCAGATTAATAAAGGGACTAAGCCAAAAAGAAAATGAATGAATAAATGGCAACACTTGCACTTCTCTGGGTTTACAGAAGAAAACCAAGAGTGTGTTTAGAAAAGCATCGTTAGCTCACTAAGGTCGCAAGTTCCGTCATTACAAACATAGTTTGTTGATTTGGCGTTTCCCAAATCTATCGTTCAAATGAACATTCGCAAACTGCGCAGCAAACTTGTACATTTCCAGCTACACCTCTAGAGATGTAGTTAGAAGCATAGTTCCTGGTTGCGTACTATTCCCAGTTATCCACCCTATGCCCTATTAATTTAGAACATTACAAAATTTAAACTAGGAATGATTTAAAAAAAAAAAAGAACATTAAAGCATTCTCTCTTAGGTGTAATTTGCTTTCGAAGCATTTTTTACAGTTCCGTTTTAGCGATCTTCATACAGTATTGACTATTGCGTTCCTTTTCGCAGTGCACTTTGAAAATGTTTATGCCATTTTGACACAACCGTGGCTCAAGACAAAAGCCTACCTAATAATAATAATAATAATAATAATAATAATAATAATAATTATTATTATTATTATTATTATTATTATTATTATTATTATTTAATATTAACAACAACAATAATAATTATTGATTATTAAGTTGGATTTTTCTCTTCTTTTAATAAATAGCCTACTGTAAATTACAACCATTAGCCTAGTGATTTATATGATTTATATATGAGATTAAAGTGCTAGCTAAGTGGTTTTATGTTTTAGAATAGAATATAGAATATTCTCAGCTTTTGTAAAGGAAACACAGGTCATATATGTGCAGGGTTTTTTTTAAAATGCGTGTGTTAAAAAAAACTTATAATTTGCACCAAAACATATGGGATTTTTCTCTAAAAAAGTGTCACCCTGCTTTATTTAGTGTCATTATGGACGTTTTACGTTATAACTAACGTGGTTCAAATGATGGATCTGTGACAAAGCAGCTACGGTTTTGGGAAACACTCATCACTACATCATTCTTTTCCCAAACGATGGATCATACTGTGCCACATACTGTACCTTCCTACAGTAGGTACTGAAAACCTACTGAAAACCTAGTCTGCCTCATTTCAGGGTTAATATAATAAGTTTTCACATAACCTTTCTGACACAGGCCTCTGAAGAGAACAGTTGATATATAGCTATGAAACCACACAGTACTGTTATTTTATGTTTTATGTAAAAAATGTTTTTTATAAATTAACAAAACATAATTCAGGCAGCATAAAGGGGCAAAAAAAGCTGTTACTTCAGTAAAGTATTTATTTGTGAGTCACTGAATCCTTCATTTAAACAAATTTAAAAATATATATTATTAATTAAAAATGAATTAAATATTTTAATAGAAGCAATTAAAAGTTTGTTAGAATCATTTACAGTAATCAACATGTTATTTGCACAGGGACCGGGCTTGACATTAACACCTGCCAACCCGCCAAATGCGGGTAGATTTCAGCTGTGGCGGGTTAGACATACACTCCCACTAGCCACTTTGGCTGGTTGAATATAATTTTTAAACTGCTAGTGCTGCCTCGTCACTGAAGATTAGAATGAGTTTAAGATTGTTAGTCATTAGCATGCAAATGTGATATTAGATTTGAGAATCAGCACAACCAATAAGTGTTTGCACGAACAAAAGAAAGCAGGTGAATACCGTATGAGAGGATAATTAGGTGCACGGTAAGACACAGGTGATCGCTCACCAAAGAGTGCTTAAAAGCTCCCATATCCTGTCTCCTTGCACAAAGCAACTGTGCCTGGGAATGTAACTGGTGTGATCATTTCTCTTTGAAACAGACTACAAAAAAGTGGTGCTCATGCAAGCACGGTCCTGCTACTTTCATGAGCTCCAGATTTTGTGTAAGTAGCAGTGGTTGCTGCTTTCACTTTACCTTTAAACAAATTATTAATGAGCCTAATGTTAACTGTGTGCATGCGATCATCCTTTCATTATCGCACACAAAATGTTTCTCACCAGCTTTCTTTTGTTTACAGTTATTTTTGTTTGGCGGCCAGAGAGAGAGAAAAAAAAGGTAATCCGTAGAGTTGAGCCCTAAAAAGTCATGTGAAATAAAACTAAATTGCAATGAGACACTATGAAACCACAACCCATTTGGTCATTGAGTAAGGTCACTTCACACAAAAAAGTTAAACTAACAAGGACATAACAATAAAATTGAAATTAAATAAAATTGAAATTAAGTCATTTTAGCATGCCAAACTCAAATTTATGCATGTAAAATATATTTTTCCAACAACAAAATTGTGGCTAGTGAAAATGGCAAATGTCTAGTACCGTTGGAAAACTACTAGCCACAGTGGCTGGTGATTTAAAAGAAAAAAACGTAAATTAAGCCCTGTACATAGTTTTTTTTTTTTGTTTTTTTTAGAAAAATTCATAATCTTTGGAAAAAACGTGATCTATATTTAGGCACAAACATGGCTAAATGTCAAGGTAATATTTTCCTTATGCATAATAAAACAAAAGGTTGGTTATCTCTTTATATCAATTTATTCAAACAAGCAGTGGATTAATAAACAGGAGAAGCAGGTAAATGATAGTCTTGCAGATGAGCAGATGGAATGTTGTTTATGAAGTAAACAAGGAGCTTCAGTCAGACATATAGCATAAAGTCACTATCCTTAATGATAGCTTGTTCGTTCACAGGTTTGAGAGAAACATCCACAGAAGAAACATTCACTGGAGAGGGGAAACATCCACGAAAGAAGGCGAGTCAAGGCGAAGATAAGGTGAACCATCTGCCATCAATTCCAGCCGCTGACTGGAATCGAGGAGGCTTTAAAGGGAATGGTGATAGTGGGTGCAGATGTGTCCAATTAGTACTCATGTGAGAGTGCTTGGGTGTAATGAGAGGTGGCAGGAGATGGGGAGGGATGATTGGTGCTGTTGGAACATGATGATGAGGGAGAATGGTGATTAGAGCAGCAGGAACTAGCCGGGGATGTGACAAAAACCAACTCAAACTTTTCCTAAACTACAATATTATCTCAATTCTAAAAATAAATGTCTAGCTTATTAAATATAAAGTTTTGTACTGTAGTTTCCAATAAAAAGGTGTGTTGAAGTGAGCTTTGTCAAGTACAGTTACCCATATTCCAAATTGGTCCTCTGCTTTTAACCCATCCAAGTGCACACACACATATAGAGTGAGAGCACACAAACACAAACTATGAGCGTACAACCAGGGCAGTGGGCAGCTATTACTTCCCGGGGAGCAATTAGGGGTTAGGGGGCTGCGGTATCAAAGGTGGAGAGAGTGCAGTTGATTCCATCCCCCATCTTCAATTCCTGGTATTGGAAATTGAACCTGCAATGATTGCAAGTCCGACTCCCTATCCATTAGGCCACAACTGCAACTAAAATACTTTTTTAACATTAAAAGTATAGCAAACAAATGTATCACATTTAGTAAAATTTTCCTAAAAATGACCTTGGTCTGTGTGTGTGCAATGTCTTTGTATAAGCACGTATGCTTTTCAGTCTCAAAATGAAATGTTTATCTGAAACAAACAAAAGACACAATGTCAAGGCAAATCATGTGAGTCATCTTTAATTTCAGAATCCAATATTCTCAAGCAACAGCTTCACATTGAACTCATCTGAGATAAGAATGCAGTCTGTGATAAATAAAATGAAAGCGCTTGGACTTGCAGTATTGTGCCATTTAGTTTTGTACCATAATCTCAACTAAAAATGTTTAGCAGTTGTTTAATTAATAATCAATACTACAGAATATTATGGATGAGCCAGTATACAATGTTTTTCCGTCACTTATCAAATTCTTTTATTTCATGCTTTGAAATTGAAAGCAATCCACGGGGAAATCAAACTGTAAATTGTATTTTTCCTTTGCCAATACATTCATGCTCTTTGGCATATTTAATTTCATACTTCTTCATCCACGCATGCCAGTGCACTCATTAATCATTTTTTATCATTACTGTTTGTAACCTTTTGATTTGATTTAATTTGTCAGGTTTTTTTTCAATGTATGTTGTCAGATTCCTTAGAATCAATCTAAATGTGTTAAAATCAAATACTAATAGATTTATTCAGATAAAAGATATGAATGTGGTATAAATATACTGTATGTTGCTGTAGAAAAGCCAGATCCAATTAGGTAAATTCTATGAGACGGGTTTATTTAAAGAGCCCCTATTATGGGTTTTTGAAAATGACCTTCCATGCAGTGTGTAACACAGCACTACATCAAGTGAAATATCCAGCTAAGGCTTAAATCTGAAAGTGTGCCGTGTTTAAAACTGTTGACTCATCTATAAAAGAGTTGACTCAGAGTGGTTCAAATTAATCGTCAGGGTAATGATAACTCATACGGAATACGATACGGAACCCAAGCCCAGTCCATTTACTGTATTGCATGCGCAGACCCGGGAAAATTGAAACCCCTGCCCACAAACACTGTAGCAAAAAAAAAAAAAAAGAAGAAGAAGACAAACACTGTAGCAGAGCCAAGTTGAATCATGTCGCGAAGAGGGAAAGTCAGCGTTATTTTACCCAAAGATGAGGCTGTGAAGAGTCAGTGGTTGGAAGTTTATTTTTGCAAAAACACCTCAGCATTATAGCACCAGCCTTGAGCTGCGTTCCCGTCATTTTTCTGATAAGTGCTTTAGCAACATGCTTACATCGAGGAGGGATTCATCTGCCATTGGTTAAAGGAGGAATCAGAAAAGACTACTGATGTATGGAACATTGTTAGAGCTTGACAGGAACTTTACAGTACACAGTTCATGGACCAGTTTCTTCTTTTCACAAGTGTAAGTAACGTAAGTGCAATTAAAATGGTTTCCTCATTTTCTCTAGCTTGCTAAATGTGTATTTAATTGTGTTTTGTTACTTGTAACTGCTCCACATGGCTTGTAGTGTATCTGGTTAATTCCTTACATTCTCATATCGCATCTAAAACCATGTTGAAAATGTGGTGCGTGCCACTTTGTTTATGGATTTAAATACGTTTGTGAGCTCACAATCCTCTGCCGTTTGTCGTTGCTATGGCCACCATCAGCTGTTCCTACACAAGTGCGACAGTCATGTTTTAAAATAGTCCTGCTTTTGCCACTGTGTAATACCGAATGTGTGTCATGGTTAGGAATAGAGCAATATGCTAGTGTTAAACAGCATCGCTTTAATGCACTCCTGCATTAAGCTTACACATACACTGCTTTCTGAATGCTTCAAAATTGTTGATAAGCCGTGGTGGGCGATTCTCTCTGTCTCACACCAATCAGTGAAGATTAGCATCGCGTTAAGAATGGATTTGGGAACAAATGAATCACCGAACAAATCATATGGGAGTCGTTGAGTATTTAGGTAGAAATAAATACATATTATAAGACAATGAAAGTGTTTTTTGACGATGCATACATGTCAGCCTGTTGTTGGAGACCCTAAAACCAAAATATGACCACAATAGGAGATATGATGCATAATATATGATGCATAATAGGGGCTCTTTAATATTTGGGGGCAAAATTGACGTCGTACACCACACAATACATTAATTAATAAGAAGAATTAAGGCTCATTGAATCTTTTACTTATTTGTTTCATTTATGTTTAACTAACAAATATCAATCACATCATGTTTATTAGCTCAGTTGTATTAAAAGTATGCAATCCAAAAGGATGGAAATTTCATATGCAATCAGAATACATAAATCTTATATGTTAGGCCTCAATGATTTTTTTAGTGTAAGCCTTTTTAAAGAACTATGTAAACCTTAATCTTGAAAAATTTCACACTTCTTTAATGGTTATTCTTCTCTTTTCCAGCAAATGCTCATGTGGAATCAAAAACATAAATTGCATGGAATCCGTAATCACAATCCTATTAAAGAATGGCATTCAGAAGGAATGACGCAAAGCTTGTTGTAAATGATGAATGGTGTGGTTCAAGGTTTTTTCTGTACTACACCTGTGACCTATTTGCAGAAGAGAGATTCTATAAAATGGGTCATGTTTAGATGAAACACAATGTGATGTACCACTAAGTTTTAGAAAACAAAACTATGGATTCCTCCATCAAAAAAGAGCCTTTACTGCAATAACTAGAACATAACCCTCTTGCTGAACTAAATGTGCTTAATGTATTGAACTTGACTCATAGAGGCTGTTTACACCTGGTCTCTTAATGTGTTTTTGTCTGATTGGATACTGTAGCTATCCATTTGTACAAAGACTAAGCGTAAATAGCCTCTGAAACACATTCAAGACCGATATAAATCTGCTCAAACCACTTCAGGTGATGGTCTGGGCCATATGTGTCATATATGCAACATATACATCAACATTTTCCATTGGCATATTTATTTCAACCATTGGAATTATAAAATATAGACTATATTTGTTCAAATATATTTGCAAGTTTTATACACTCACTGGCCACTTTATTAGGTACACCTTACTGGGTTTGACCCCTTTTTCCCTCAGGAACTGTCTTAATCCTTTGTGGCATAGATTAAACAAAGTACTGGAAATATTCCTCAGAGATTTTGGTCCATATTGACATGGTAGCATCAAGCTGTTGCTGAAGATTTGTCAGCTGCACATCGATGATGTGAATCTCCTGTTCCACCACATCCCAAAGGTACATAACCTTGTTAAATTTATAGATCAGAATCATATGCGTATAGCAGAGACAATATTTTAGGCAAATGGGAATAATTTCACAAAGAACAGAGAAAAAACATGCAATGATTAGGTATAAACAGGCCCATAACGATGAAACTTTTTATCTGCTTTTTTTTTGCCATTGTTTTTTCATCCATGTAAAGCTGTTTTTACACAACCTGCATTTTATAAAGTGCCATAGAAAAAAAAAGCCTTTTGACCAACTAAAATGAACTTTCTGATGTCAAATCACTTTTTATTTGCTGGTTGATCAAACACCTCCACCAATGAAATTGCATATTCTGAATTTTTGCATAAAATTATGTAAACACCTTGGTGACAATGAAATGTGCAAAATTAGCATAAACCTTAAACACTCTGCACAATCTTGGATTCTTTCTACAAAATGTTTTAGTCTATTACGATTATTAGTCAGTGTGCCAGATCATGTACTTGTGGACAAAAAAAACAAAAAAACAGGTATTTAGGCAACACAGACAACGTGGCCCTAGTCCACCATTGTTGTTTCTTTTGTCAAGTTCTCACAGATAAATAGATAGAGCATACAATAAGCTCTTGTGTGATGTCACAGATTTTACAGTATTATGTACATTTTTCTAGACTACTGTACATGCAAATAATAATAACAACATTTTTAAAAACTTGCACTTTGAAACCTATAAAGCTGTTGGTCTATAAATAAACACTGTAAAAAATGTTTTCTGTTTTAAGTTGAAATTAATATTGTATAAACACTCTAAATCTTTTCGTTTCTTTCTTTACAATAAAGCTGATAATAAAATAGCCAAATTGAATTATATTATCCAGGTAGAAAACGCTGCAGTGATGTTTAGCCATTAAAGGGATAAACATAACATCTTTGGGTTAATTGGCCTTCTTTACATAAAAGAGCAAGAACATCTGCGTCATGATTGTAAGTTAAAATCTACTGAAAGTTAACTCCTCATTTGAAAAGAGTTTTGAACTCAGTGTTGAAGGTAATGAGTTAATTAAATACCTTATTACTTCAACTTAAATAGAGTAAGTTCACGGTACTCATATAGATTAGCTTTTTAACTTGAATGGTTTGTAGCAATCGGTTTTCTCAAACGGTTTGAGTTGCCTTAACTTAAATTGGGTTTTACAGTACTCAGTTGGTTTGAGTTCTCTTCATTTATAAGGTTTACTGTACTCAAATCACTCAAATCATTACTGTGCTCAAATCATTAATCAATGGATTAATTTCACAGTACTCATTTTAGGAGTAGTTTTTGAACTATATGGTTCGTTGCAAATTTTTCGGGTTTTACAGTGCAGGAATTGTTGGTGGGGTTGTGTCTGTGAGCACATCATAATTAGCATGTGATGCCATAATTAGTTACTAAATATTGATACTTATGAGTATATTCACTTGCAGTACTAATGAAAAACGTTACACTTAAAAGTATACTTTTGGTGGACCAATTTAGTAGATGCTTATGTTAAACGTGAGGTATACCTAAAATTTACTTCTACATTACTTAAGTATACAAGTATAATATGATCTTAAAATATACTTCTTTTTGACATCAAATGAATCTTGTTTTAAATATACCTGGCAATATTTTTTAGTTAATAAACTATAGTTATACTAAATAACATTTTAATGAGTGTCTTAATTATGATAAAAAAATGTAAAATCTAATAGTCATGTCATTGAACCATCTACCTAGAAAAATATAGAAATAAGGCATTAAAAAGGCAAAGCAAGACTACGTTCTGTTGAAAATAACACCAACAAAACATCTATTAGCTTGCAGAATTGTGTAGTGTAAACTGAAGATCTGTATGTGATATAATTTTGTAGCAGTGCTTTGTTAAAAACACAATCAAATGCATAAGATTCCTCACTAACAAGTTTCCATTTACTGCACATGCAACTAACAATAAATCGTCAAGGGCTTTCAAACAGTTTAGAATAATCCCTTTTGTAATAGCTTGTTTGTCTATTTGACAAACAAAGAAATCTCTGTCATCCCATGAGTGAGAATGTAATTGTCCAACAAAGCTCAGAAGCAAAACAGATGAAAACATTTTCATCTTGTATGAGAGGGATTTAGTTCTTAGGGGCTCAACGGAGACTGTATTAAGAAGATTTCCGCCGGAATCCATGTGAAAGAAGTTTCTGAAATTCTTCAAATTAAAATCAAGATTGTATCCCTGTCCTTCTGCACTACAATCTCAACTTCTGACCTTTCGATTGAACGAAAAGCCTCACCTTATGTGAGATTACAGAACCTCAAACAGCCTGAGATGAAGCTTGTTCCCTGTGGGTTTTGTTTTCATGAAACACACTATCTGTTAAAAAAAATTTTCAAGGCTGGTTTTCTCATACATGGCACAAAAATTGGAGGTTAAGTTGTGAGGATAAACATCGCAAACCTCATTCTTGATTTTGATGTTTCCCAGTAAGAAGGTTCAGAACAACAAGGACAGAAAGCTGTCATGAAGGATGAAATGTATCTTTCCTGATCTCTTGTTTCCACAGGAACCAGTGAAAGTGATGACAATGGGCAGAGGACAGAGAGAGAGAGTGATCACCACTCTGACAGTTTATCACTTAAAGAGGCCAGTATCATGACTGGCAGCAGTGATTTCATCTGTCTGATGTGTCACTGAAATAAAATGTCACCAACCAGCAAGACTGATGGATCTTTTAAGCCTTGAATGATGGGTTTTCTAGGTGTTTTGTAGGGTTAAAGCCATAAGAGAGAAATTACTCAAGAACATTGTTGAGTTCATTCTAATTGAAAGGTTGTTTGTAAAACAGAGATTCTACTTTTTCTGTTTCAGCATTTCAAAGTGGTCATGTGTATGTGCTTTATTTGCTTCAAAGAATTAAATTTTTTTTATTTAATTGACCCTTGTAATTAGCCCTTTCAAATACTGTAGCTGGCCACCCTGTACATGTGGTTTTTGTTTGTTTTACTTCCATAAGTAATCTTCTATTACTAAATTAAATTATATTAAATGATTTTAGGTGACACGGTGGCTCAGTGGTTAGCACTGTCGCCTCACAGCAAGAAGGTCACTGGATCGAGTCCCGGCTGAGTCAGTTGGCATTTCTGTTTGGAGATTGCACGTTCTCCATGTGTTCGCATGGGGTTCCTCCTGATGCTCCGGTTTCCCCCACAGTCAAAAGACATGCAGTGTATTAAATTAACTAAACTGGCCATAGTGTATGTGTGTGAATGAGTGTGTATGGATGTTTCCCAGTACTGACATAGGGATAGATTTTACTCAGACTTAAAGGTGCAATGTATTAAAACAACAAAAGAAACTCTGTAATCTGAAGAAAAAGGCCCAGCACAGACTTTGACTCATTCTTTCCCTCTTTCCTGAACGTTCCTTCCCCTCCGACACTAATAAATACTCAGGTGTGACTGGTAACAAGGTTTTGTTCAATATTTTTGATAACTTTTGATTAAATCCCAACAGATGAGTAAATCTTTAAGTCACTGATTAACTTTAACAAAAGAACCATTTATTGCTCTCATAGGGTATTTAAAGAGAAGGACAAAATGTCTCGGGGTCGCAAGTCTGTATCCAGACCGGCCCGTAGGGAAGAGCTTTCAAACTCAACACTATGTATAATTTGGACTTCCATCTATACTCTTAGATATATCTTTGAGTAATTGATGTTGTGCATTACTTTTGAATTGGCTTTTTGTTTGAATTGGCTATTGTTTGATTTTGTAAATAGCATGATACACCTTTTTGAATAATTCTCCCGAATTCATTGTATCCAATAGATTGGATACAATGAATTGTCTGCGCTAGTCTGCGCTACCGCTATATTGTGACATGATTTTATAGATTTTTAAGACACATTTGACTGTACAGAGCAATGTGGCATGGCAGAATGAAGGCATTTGAATCATTTAATCACTGATACTAGCAAATTTTATGGAAATGACTAAATTTACTGCTCTTTTAGTATGAGTGAGCATGAGGCATCCGGACTAATTGGGATTAGTTAACCCTGCATCCTCTGACAAACTTCAGAATGTCGAGATAGTGTCTGTGAGAACTCTAAGCGGCGTTTGGTCCCTAATGAATGTACAATTAAGAATATCAGACCCAAGAAAATATCCAAATCTAAATTATATCACAACTAATAATGTGACCAGCTAAAAACATAAAATTAAGGAAAGCAAATTGAATGAATGAACGAATGATTTTACTAAATTAAAATATATTACCAAGCATATACATTTATGAGTTTATATGTAAAAGCAACTAAGTGTCATTCTATAATTAAAATGTTCTCATGCTCCTGTTTATGCTTAGTTATTTCACTATAAATGCAATAAAAAGCACATATTCAATGGCTTAAAATCACATTTACTGAATCTACATACAGGAGAAAGAAAGGATGGAAATTTCACATGGCACTTAGAGGCTTTTGCATCTGAACTCTTCAATAACTAGTTAACTAAGAGTACACTAAGAATGACTGCAGTAAAATACTTACTAGTAGTTTAATGAAAGTATAGGCCAAAGTGTATTGTGGCATAGTGGTTACAGAGAGTTACAGTTGATTCAAAAGTTGCAGGTAGGTGTTTGAGACCCAGCAGGGATAATTTCTTACAATTACTCCATATCTCTAGGAAAAACGTGCATATATGAAGTGTGCTTCACACAGGTAAGTGGGGTTGACAAACCACCTGTAGAAACACTTTTTTCTCTATATGCTGGGCATTTTAATTAACCTCACTCTTACAAGGCCAAAAAAATCATAATTATAATGTTTACCTGTGAATGTACCACAGATCCTGTTGCACTTGTTTTCTTCAACCTTAGAATAGCTCTTTTGCACAATATCTTGCACAATATTATTCGGTCTTACTTAAAAGTACTTGTATAGTCTGTCTTAGATTATGCCTATAGTTTACGTATTTATTTATTGTATATGTGTACATAGTTAGTAATTAAGTATAGTTAGATTGCAACTCAGGTTTGTTCTCTCTTACGTCCAGTTTTGCGTTCATATTTCTGATTATGTTTATGTATGTAACCCTGTGGTCTTGTGAGACATGACAATTCTTTCACCTGCACTGTATGGCCACAAATGTAGCGTAGCGTAATAAGCCAACACATGCTCATTCTGAAAACGTAGTCCTGTTGACATTTCAGGAGACCGCAAATTATGTAGCCGGAGGTATGTATGACTTCATTTTGTTTTTTTTAAACAAATGCTATGGGGAGGTATGATGCCATTCCTTTTCACGCTCACCAGCTGACTGCTTACATCCGTGTGGAAAGCTTTCCCACCGCAACCAATTTGTCCAGTTAGCTGGTCATGTTACGTCGGCGGACTTGAGATGCAGAGAGGAGTTGACCACGTTGACGACGATGATGCTGTTCGAGTCCGTGCAAGAGCGGTTCCAGAAATCAGGTAAGACAAAAACAGAATCCAATAAATAAAATTAACAAGTAAATAACAGGGTGAGAATGCGGTAAAATCTGAAAATGTGGTAAAAATCAGATGAGGGCTTTTCTTTTTCTCTACGGCTTTTGTAAACCGTTGGTTGGGTTTGGGGAAGTAAGTGGGTGGGTGGGCGTGTCAATCGATTAAATTGGTTGGATTTAGGGAAGGAGGAGGGTGGGTCAGTCGGTCGATTGGCCGGCTGGCCATTCAGTCAGACAGACAGTCAGTCGACAGCGGCATCTGGTGGGTTTACGCGAGAACAGCGGGTGCGAACAGCACTCGCGAGAGAACTTCGAGATATGAAAAAGCGCACACAGCAGCCTCTCGCGGATTCGCGAAAACAAAAACTGCAAAAACACGTTCTCCAGAAACCTCCACAGGACTACGTTTTCAGAACGGTTGAATAAAGCTCAACTTGACTTGGATTGTAGGTGCGGTGTCAATGGTGTGAGTGTGTTCACTAATGTGTGTGAAGAGTATGGACACCAATAAGACCTATTTTCAAGGCCTCAAACTCTGGAAAGGAAAATAAAGGCTTTTAAGACCAGCAGTAATCCATGTTTGTACTGAGCCTGTTTTAACTGGACGTCTTTTAGCTCAGACTCCCTACACATCAAGGATGAATCTATGTCAAGCCATTAATATATAATCAATGTTAAGTTCTAAATTAAGAATGAATGCTGTCAGAGGATCAGATTCAGGCTAACCGGTCAGACATCCGTCTGGTGTCATTCATATGAAACAACATCCAGCTGGAAAACTGTAAGCTCTTCTGTGGAGACTCAAATAAGTTCAATGCGTGCAATTAGCCCATTGACACAAGGGTCAGAGGGTCTAGTTAAAAGGAAAGAACACACCACATAATAAGGGGCAAAGTTTTAAGAAACATCTCTATGTCTGTGTTAGGGTTCAGACTCAAGAGGCATGAGAGAGCTTTTTATCTTAGAATTGAACCAACACAAGCCCTCTCAATTGTGCCTGGAAAATATCTAATTTTTCACATTTAGTGCAGAAAGGTATGAAGCATCCATACAGTGAGACAGCACATTGGTTTGAAGAGGAAGCATTGCTGTGTTGTATATTACATTCTGCACAGCAACTGTTAAATGATACAGCATCTGTGATGTTCCACCCACGCAATACAATCTATTTATTAACCTTAAGGACATCTGCATCAGCCACTCTGCTGCTGTACTGTTGATGTGTGGCTTTGTTTGTGCCTTACTGATCTGCTGTAGTAATGGTAAACCATTAGGAAGAGCTAATAAAAGCTGCCCTTCATTTCTGCAATCTCCCCTTTTACCCAGTCTCATCTGTTGTCTTGTTGTTGAGCTTATAGGAATCAAAATGTTTGCTTTTTTTAGCCAATAATGTATGTGGAAGACACACACACACACACACACACACACGCACGCACACACACACAACCAAATAAATCATTGTTGATTCTTTAATCCAAAAATCTGTATTTTAACCTGTTTGAGTTGGCGTGTATATAAAACTTCAATAGACATTATACAGAACACTGCCAATCCAATAATTGCTTTGTGTTTTGGTAGTTTTGATGAGAAACAAAGTCTTATAATTCAAATTCTGTCCCTTTTAACAAGGAATTCAAAAAATGCTTTTGACGTGCCATTAGTACAATAAAAGAGCAACAATTTGTAAGTGCTGTGACAAATCCCATTTAGTGCTTTAAAAAGCACTTAGTACAAATAGCCTGTCCTACCAACATCAGTCTCTTTTCACCAATGCTTAGTTTAAACAGTTAGAATCACAAATAGTGCCAGAGCACTATTGGTGTAGGTAGAAGGTGAGTAGCATGGAACATTTTGATGCAATGGTCCAAGTTTGAATCCACATTGTACTGATCCCATTTTTTTTCAAAACACAGATTGTAAAGACATTAATTCTGAATACAAACTAATAAAAGACTTACAAAATCTTATGTAGATGTAGGGAGGGATTTATTATTCCAATAGTAACACTTTATTTTGATGGTCCATTTGAGTATTAGTAGACTGACTTCTTAATATCTGTTGACACAGACATTCAGCAGACATTTAACTGATTAAGAAACCTTGCAAGTGCATGTCAACTTACACTAAACCTAACTCTAACCCCAACCTAACAGTCTGCTTATAATCTAATAAGAATAAGTTGGCATGTACTAGATGCAATGTAACTTAAATGCAATAAACGGGCCATCAAAATAAAGTGTGACCAATTTACCATTTAAACTCAATATAGCATAATTGCATACTGTTTAATAATATACCCTTAATAATCTCAGACGCTGCAGAGAGAAAATCTGAGGTCAAATGTGTCTCACCTGCATCCCCTCACTGACCAGCTCTTTTATATAGTGAGAATGCTCTCAGGATGGCGCCGCGTATGGCTGCCTCGGTGTGGAGCTCTCCAGTGTTTGCACTATTTCTGTTAGTCTGTCCTGTTTTATGTTTATCAAACACGATCAGTTATACCAGGGATGAGCTGCTGAACATTCGGCAGTGCACACCAACTAATCACCAACTGGATTTTGATTTCTCTGGCGTTTTGCGGAACATTGTCATCGGCGGAGCAGCTGCTTTGTGGAAGAAATACAAGACCCGGCGGTGTGGAAAAAGAGCCGGCGCGCTCGTCAGGCTGAGACAGCGCGGCTTCAGAACAGCGCTGCCTAGCATCCATCTAGCGAATCTCCGCTCTCTTCCTAACAAAACGGACGAACTACTTCTGCTCTCATGCGAAAACAAGAACTTTAACAACTCTGCTGCGCTGTGTTTCACAGAAACCTGGCTGAACGAAGCCATTCCGGACAGCGCATTACACTTACCGGACTATCAGCTGTACAGAGCAGATCGCGATACGGAGTCAACTGGCAAAACACGCGGTGGTGGGACATGCTTTTACATCAACAGGAGATGGTGTACGGATGTAACTGTGTTAAAGAAGATGTGCTGTCCTGATGTGGAATCGCTTTTCATTAACTGTAAGCCGTTTTATGCACCGCGGGAGTTTTCCTCGTTCGTTCTCGTCTGTGTTTACATTCCACCACAAGCACATGTGAGTACTGCGTTAAACAGCTGTCTGATCTGATCACAGAGACTGAACAACGACACCCGGACTCTGCTTTTATCATTCTCGGTGACTTTAATCATGCAAAACTCACACATGAGCTGCCTAAATTCAAACAGCACATCACATGCCCCACCAGAGACAATAACATTTTGGATCATTGCTACACCACAATAAAAGATGCATATCGCTCAATCGCCAGAGCAGCTCTAGGACTCTCCGACCACTGCCTGGTTCATCTTATACCAACTTACAGGCAAAAACTTAAAACTACTAAGCCAGTATTAAGGACTGTTAAGAGATGGACCAACCACACAGAGCAGGTCTTACAAAGCTGTTTTGAATGCACTGATTGGAGTGTTTTTGAAGCTGCAGCCACCGATCTAGACGAGCTCACAGAGACTGTAACATCATACATCAGTTTCTGTGAGGAGTTATGCATCCCTACCAGGACCTACTTATCATTTAACAATGATAAACCATGGTTTACACCAAAACTTAGACAGCTTCGTCTTAGTACTACTTTACTACTAGTTTATACTACTAATACTATTTTCACATATAGTGTGAATAAATATATATCACACTTATGCTGAGTTCAGACTGCATGATTTTAGCCCCGATTTTGACTTGCCGACAGGTTCTGAGAAATCACAGACAAATGTCTGAAATCACAGGCAAATCTGTGCTTGTTCATGTGAATAACAATCACACAGTGTGAACTATCAAAGATGCAATCTGATTCAATCGCCGATGAGTCGCCGACGCTCATGAGATATTTGGCATGCTAAATATCTGGACCTGTCTGTGATTCAAATCATGCATTTTTAATGCAATGTTTTATTTGCTGTTCAATTCAATTCATCTTTATTTTTATAGCAAAGTTAAATTATTTCTATTTACAATGTGTCAAAGCAATTTAACATAGACAAAGTTCTAGTGAATTAAAACTGCAGTCCAGTTTAGTGAAATGCAAATGTCACTGCTAAAACTGCTGTTTACCTTGCTTTGTCTAGGCTTCCCTGTTTTATTATTTATTTCTTAACTACTTGTCATCATGTATTTGCCTCAAGCCTATGTAACACTCACTCAATTTCTACAGCTTAAGCCGTGGTCAAACTGCACTTTTCACCCCACAGACTTCCATTCATATGCATGCAAATGTGGCAGACCGGAAATACAAGCTCGTGCGACAAGTTATGCATGTCGCTGCATTGCAAAGGTCAAGCATGGTGAACTCTGACCTGCAAAATCACATCACGTGGCTGTGTAAGACCCATCGAAGATCAAAACATGACCTCACTGTACAAAAACTTAAAATATGGACCGATCGCTTGCTTTTTTAAATGTCTAATTTTTTCTTTGCCAAATGCCTTTTCAGCCCTGAGAGTGCATTGACTCGAGAACCCCTAATGCTGGGAGCCACCCACAAAGTTTCTCATTCACCCACTCATGCTGCATCCCAATTCACATACTATCCATCCTACAGCTGAAATGTAATGTACAGACAAGTACATTTTAATTGACAGCTGAACCCATTTACAGCCCAACATCCTTTTTTTCAAGAATGAGTCATTTATATGTGTTTTAACATAATGTATTCATAACAAATGTATAGGCCACTTAGAAGTTGGAACAAAGAAATAAAATAAGTCCTGTAACATCTTAGCACTCTAAATAGGCCTAGGTGCATACACTTAGCCTTTAAATTGGCCAAAACACTAATAAAAATAAGTCTTTCCTAACAAATTTAATTAAAATAAATTCTAAATTATGACGGGTATTTGCCAATAATGAAATTAAGATAAAGGCTCTGCCGGATTTGTTTCGCCACTTCTCTACACAATCCAGTCTTAAGGCGACAGTGAAGCTGAATATTAAAAGAATAATGTCAACAATAGCCTATATATTCTGACTACATTATGCAGTTTTGATTTAATTCATATTTTGTTATAATTTGAAAATCCTTTACTCACCAAGATTAGGCTATGTGTTTTTATGGAGGAACATTATTGAATCTACTGTAGATGGCTTTAGCGCGGCCCTGCACTTGGTGTCCAGCAGCACTAAACACCCTTTCACTGCTTCTGCTACTGGCAGGGATGCATACTGGTCTGGATAATTTTGCAAGTTTTGAGTAGGATTGCTTGTTCATCTTTCACCAGCCATGAACATCCATTTCATTTTTCATGAAAGCGGTTTCAATGTAGCGAGCGACCTCGTCATTTTTCCTGTTGGCCTGCTGTACATTTTCCCACTCCGCAAAATTTGCTCTTTTTGACTTCTCGATAATCATTTGTTTCACCTTTGCAGGGATGGGTTTTAATGTTGTAACAAATGATTTTATTACTTTCTCACGCTAATTAAAATGCATCATATAAGTTCATTTACTGCGCAAGCCAGAGCCCGAGCCCGGCCCAACCCCGTCTAAAATCATAGAAATTAAACCTGAACTGTCAAGTTCCTTCAAGTTCGGGCAAAGATATTCAGCTCAAATCCGTCCTAAATAGTATTTGAAAATACAATTAGTATGTCCCAAATTGTAGTATGTTAAAAAGTGTATGCCAAAGGTTCCCAGATGGTTTACCATTTCTGGTAAAAATTTTAAGTGTACAACTGTCCATACTCTAATCGCTGATATTGCCCACAATACATTGCGTGTTGGATGTGAATTCTATTAGATCTAAAAATGTGGGTGTAAAGTGTAAAAAAACTACAAACATGGTGGACGCACAAGACCAACCGTTAAGTAGAGAGACTTCATTAAAGATGCTTCTATGACTGTTAATTAATATCTAGCCCACTGGAAAATATTTAAATCGTGTTTTCTGTGTTATATTTTATCTGCAACAACCATACTAAACTTATATAAAGACATGTTTGGACGTGTTAAAATCTGAATGCATAATTATCTAAAGACCTGAGTAGATTTCTCTGCATGAAAGACTCGTGAATGGGAGATTAACCTGCTGCTGCTTCTCCAGTAAGATAGGAAATTAAATATGAAAAAATTGATGTGTGGATGATTGACAAGGCTCATAACTAAGCAACATAACGGTCTGTTAACAAAGAAGTAGCTTGCATACTCTTCTGTTACACGCTCAAAAGTATATATTTTTCCTTCACAAAAAAGAACATACTTTTAGGGCGTAGTATAAGTATCCAAATTTGGATGCAGGATCACACTCACATACTATGGCCAATTTAGTTGATCCAATTTACTGTATATCCAAAGGAAACCCACATGGACATGGGGAGAACATGCAAACTCCACACAGCCAGAACCAATTACTTTCTTGCTGTGAGTTGACAGTGCTACCCACTGAGACACTGTGCCGCCTCTGCGTTTTTTCTATTTTTCTTTTCTCTGTTCTTGGATTACAGCCTCACATTGCTGTAAATTGATATTTGACCTTGAGTGTCTCTAGAAAGTGTTTTTTATATTATTTTCCATTACAGTATGCTTCAGATTACGTTACATGGAGTACAAACCCATCCTGGCACTAGTGGGTCATCTGAATTTTAAAGGTTTATTAAAAAAATTGTATAAGCATTGGGTCACACTTGTTCTTAAGGTACAATTCTTACTATAAACAAATCATTGACTATTACTTTTTCCAATTTATTAATAAACTTATTTGCTGCTTATTAATATATATATATATATATATATATATATATATTAAGTTAGTAGTTAGGTTTGGGCATGGGAGAGTTAGATATTTAAAATAAAATTATGCACTTTATAGCACAAATAGCTAATAAACCGACAAAACCTTATAAGAGGCCGGTAAAAAGCCTCAAGTTAGTTAGTGAGAATTGGTACCTTGTGTATTACCACGCATTAGCATTAAATTATTTTGAGGCTTATTATGTCACATCTTAAATGTGTTTTTCTTCATATAAAATAAAAAAAATAATCAAACCAAATAGCATCTGCAAACAATGAAGCTACTGTATAGCCTTCTGTATATTGTCAATTGTTTCACATGGAGTTAAAACAGAGTAACTAAAGGTGTAGAGAAACACATTAACTGTAAAGATGATCCAAACATTTTACAGCGCATCCAAATACATGTGGCCTTTATTTTGAACGCTCTCTCTATTGTGTCCTCTTTAAACATAATAAGCACTTGGTTTTATATTTTAATATATACACTGTCAAGAGAGCATCAAAATGAGATTTCTCTCAAGAAGAGGTAATTTATCACAGACTGAAATGTTATTGATTTTGCAATGACCTTTGTAGCAGCTGAAGGGTTTATTTCAGGCTAATAGATGTGCTTGAAGCAAAATAAGCTTTCTGTTGCACATCTTTAATCTAATAGCTCACCTAGATTTAGTTTTAACTATTACACTGAGAATAACAGATGTTTTAGACTTATCTTTTTTACCATACAACATGAATTAAAATAGATTTTTGTGACTGAAGGAGCAGCATTCATAACACTGTACATTTTAAATGACCAGTTAACAAATCGCAGCACATTCCAAACTCTAAGCAACCATTGAGCTTTTCAGATTGGGACAGTTTGTCTCCTTGGAGATCTTTTCATCAGAAAGATGCTTAAAACAAGCTCAAGTATGTCATCAGAACAGCACACAGTACCGAGTGAGCCAAATGGACCCTTTTCACAAAACAGTGATGACGTGTTTAACAGTTCAAAATCAAATTACAATATACTACCGCCTATGCGAGGTGTTTCTATTGCAGAGTCTATGGGCAAAACAGTAAATTTGACATTGTTCTCTCTTCTAGCTGCTTTTATTATTCTCACAATTTTTTTTGGAAAATACTGAAAACACAATTGTGAAATTTTCTTTCTCTAAATAGGAATACACAGGCCTGTAGCTAGGAGAGGTTTGGGTGGTTAGAAAGACCCAGCTCCTACTGACAAAGGTCCAGAATTTGTCCCATACATGAGCTCATTTGTCCTATTTTGACATAAATTGTGAAAATAACTCATTAAAGAAGACTTTAAGGCCAAGCAGAATCTGACATAAGTGAAGTAATCTTTCACTACTGACCTGTTGTTGTTAAATAGAGAATACAGTTTACAAGTAACTTTTATTCAAAATCTTGGACCTTATTCTTGAATGAAAAAAAAATACCAATAAAAGGCTCTACATTATTACATGTGCTTAAAATGCAGTATTTAAACCCCAAATGAATGAGGCGAATAACTGCAAAAAAAAAAACAGTTTTTTAAGAAAAAAGAACCATACCATTCACCAGACTGGCTACGGGTCTGATACAATTTTTTTGTGCTACCCTGAAAAGGGTCCATTAAAAGTAGCAAGCAAGCTAAATGACTAAATGTAATTTGACAGTGAAACATGTGGCTGAGAAATTTGCTATGATTCCATCCAAAAATGTGAATTAAACTTATGAGCAAAAATGAACAGCACTGTTTCCATCCGAAAGCCAAAGTGAACTTCCACCCCTTAAACTGTCAGCAAACAAAAGCCACTGTGGGGTTTTTTTATAAACAAAACTAACGTGTGGTGACTTTTGGAGGCATGAGACTGCTTTTGGGAGTGTAGTTCTGGTAATAATACTGAACCAGTTTGATGACGAACTTTGAGTAATGGATTTGAGAATCACCAAAAACAACATTTCAGATACTTTACAATGTAGTCTGACTGTTGCTTTGTCCATAAAAGACATCCCATTGCACCCATTTAAGTTTTAACATGACCTTGTAAAACAAATCACATGACTTTTTAGATGTGCATGCTGAGATTCTTTCTGTAAATCTGTTTCCATTGTAGTTTATGTGCACTTTCCTCCATTTTTTTCTGTGACATTTTCAAAAATCGAAACATCGCTAGTGCAATTTTTTTTTATCTTGCTTAGGTTGGTTATATATTACTGAAATAATTCATTTAATAAGTATACAGTGTAATAAACCCCTACACTTTAAAACTCAATAAGTTAAGGTAACTCAAACCATTTGAGGAAACCAATTGCAACAAACCATTTAAGTTCAAAAACTAATCCTAATGAGTACTGTAAATTAATCAATTTGAGTAAATGGAGCAATTTGAGCACAGCAAAACCCAATAAATGTAGAACTCAAACCAACAGAATACTGTAAAGCCCAACGAGTTAAGGCAACTCAAACTGTTTGAGGAAACCAATTGCTACAAACCATTTGAGTTAAAAAAAACTAATCTATATGAGTACTGTGAACTTACTTCATTTAAGCTAAAGTAATGAGGTATTTAACAAGCGGCAAACTCCCGCTCTCCCTCGGGAAGCCAATACAGAAGTAATTGAAACTGCAATTCATCAAAATTCCGCTAGTCCTGGCTCCATAATAGAGCAAATTTCTATTGAGCCCACTGTTAAAATGGCCAACTTTACAGCAGAAAAAAAGTTGTTTACAGCCTGGTACAAAGAACGATTTTGGTTCATATAGCTAATATTACCCTTCGTGACAACTGTGAGGGGGGTGAATTTTTTTTATAATTCATCAATTTTCTTTATATTAGGTTATATTATTTTTGCATAATTAAGGGCGTGACCACTTAAGTGACAGCTAGCTCTCGCTGGTCGCCGTCACGTCACCTCAGCTGATTAGCCGCTGATCTCGGCATATTCATTGTATTTTTGTGTTGTTTTATGTGGCTTTACACAGTCAGTTGCCTTTTAGAATTATTTCTTGCAATTATCAGATGATATGGCATGCTGTGTGCACTAATTGTGCTCACAAACCATTCACATGGCCTCCATTTTCCAGGTGAGTGAAATAATATACTTATACCATCTCTATAAATGTATTTGTTTAATTTAAGATCATTTATCATTTTTAATGTTCTTTAGACGTGTAATGCACTCCAGAATCTGACAGATTTATTAGCTGTAGGCTCTAGAACAGTCATCTGAAGCATTGTCATACAATTCTGCCTGGATTTCATCAATAGCCCTGCATTTACTAACACAGACTATATCTGAAGTGTTTGGAAGTAATTTGCACTTTCCTCCTGTTGAAAAACGTCATAAGAACGATGCTTATAGTGGCTCAATGTATAATACATTGAGCCACTAAGCATTGTGCTTATGACATTGCTTATGAAACTGTTTTTAAAAGTCTAAACACTTTATTGATATAGTATACAACCAAGCACATGTGGTCAGAACTCAAACGAGTCACAGGTAATAAAGAATTAATTGTTTCTCATGCGTCTGTAGCTCCACTCACGCTCCGCCTCTTTGCCCTTGTATGGTATGCCTCGGTTGGTGTGATGACACGGTAACAAAATGGCGACGGTTGGCCACGCCTACTGGTAGCTTCTTTTGGGTTCTTCATAAACCTATGGGTGACATCACGGATACTACGTCCATATCTTTTACAGTCTATGGTATTTAATTAACTCATTGCCTTCAACACAGAGTTCAAAACTATTTTCCAATGAGTAACTTTCATAAAATTTTGAGTTAACTACACTCATTTCATTTGATAAAGTGGACTGTTATGTTTTACAGTGTACATTTTTTATTATTCTGGTACATAACAGTTGGCATTTTTCCCAAGATAAAAAAAGTAGATCTAACACCATTAAACTCACATGTTAAGCTGTTATCATTATTCATAACAATTTTACAGACTTAAATCACTTGGCATACAGGAAAACAAGAAAACAAACTGGTGTAAAGTGCAGACTATACATACTTCAGCCCAATACACAGCCATAAAAAGCTCCCACAATAATAAATAACACCTTATATTGAACACAAACACAGCAACATGTTCGCAAACTTGTTCAGGACATTCTGAAGTCTTTATCACCTCTAAACATCAATTCCTAACATGAAAAGTGATTGATTGCTAATAACTCTCTCCTGCTAAATTGGGCAGAATAAGCTGTAAAGTGGGACAGACATGCTGAATAATTCACCTCTGCAAGACTTAGAAACAAAATAACGAGAAAAACAAGCTACAATCACGACAGCCCTGCATTATTTCATGAAAAGTGACACTGAAGCAGATGTTAGAAATTGGTTTCTTTCAGCCATTAGAGAAGCCAGAAAAGCTGAAGGTGAAGCTCAGATCAAGAAGAGGCTGAAGGTGTCACCGAAATGAAGCAGCTCTCATTTGTTACACCTAATGGGCAAACTAGGAACACTAGAAATGATGGAGGGGGAATGAAAGCTATTGTTTACACAGCTCTCACACACGAAGCGGCACCTACACAGAACATAAATAGACCTCTTCATCATCAAGCGAATCATCGGAACACTCTTATTTGCCCACGTGAATACAGAAATCGCAGAGCAATCTCTGTCACAACCCCCACCAGGCATGTTTCACTTCATTTCCCCCAGGACATCAAGTGACATATTATGTCATAATGGGATATCGCTTTCCCGCCAATTTATAAATGCTTTTTTTTGTGTTACTAATCTTTTGTTTCTCCATTCTGACAGCAACCACTCCATTCTATTATAAAACCTCAGCGAGCGAAGACACACAAGACATCTGAAACAATATCTCCAATGCTGACTTTTGACAACACCATATTTATCCAGCAATAACATGATCACCTTTTGTCTTCTATCTTGTCAATCCTGAAAGTAGCAGCATTTGTAGAGGAAAGCACTTAGTTCCTTATGTGTGTGAAGGGCACTTTACATCTGTGAAATAGACAGGATGGATGATTGGCAAATCAGCGTCAACAGCTAAATGCTGCATGACACAAACCATATTTACCAGACGCACTATTTATGATTGATGGAAACTAGTCTATAAATATAATTATACAAAACGCTGTATATCCGCATGCACATACAATTCTAAAATCTGGAGCCACTAATGTATATGATTTTCATTCATTCATTTTCCTTCGGCTTAGTCCCTTTATTGATCGGGGGTCACCACAGTAAAATTAACAGCCAACTTATCCAGCATATGTTTTACACAGATGCAGATGCAACCCATTACTGGGAAACATCCATATGCACTCATTTAGACACATACACTACAGCCAATTTAGTTTATTCAATTAGCACACGTCTTTGGACTGTGGGGGAAACCGGAGCACCTGGAGAAAACCCACAAGGGGAGAACATGCAAGCTCCACACTGAAACGCAAACTGACCCAAGCGGGACTTGAACCAGCAACCACCTTGCTGTGAAGCGACAGTGCTAACCATTAAGTTATAGAGCCAGATCAATCTCAAAACTAATACATTTACAAAATACAATTCATAGGTCCACAACACAATTCACATTCACAAAATCCAATTCGTAAATTCAAAACACGATTCGAAAACACACAAATCTAATTTGTCAATTCAAAACACGATTCATTAACACACAAATCCAATACATAAATTTAAAACACCATTCATAAATGCACAAATCTAATTCGTAACTGCAAAACACCATTCATAAATACACAAATCCCATTAATAAATTCAAAACACCATTCATAAATACACAAATCCCATTAATAAATTCAAAACACGATTCATAAATGCACAAATCCAAATTGTAAATTCAAAACATGATTCGAAAACACACAAATCCAATTTTTTGATTCAAAACACAATTCATAAACACACAAATCCAATTTGTTAATTCAAAACACC
>CAIGQZ010001464.1:1034695-1047227 GCA_903798205.1 Danio tinwini | reverse complement strand
TTTTTTTTATTCACAACACAATTCATAAACACACAAATCCAATTTGTAAATTCAAAACACCGTTCATAAATACACATATCCAATTCGTAAATTCAAAGCATGATTCGAAAATACACAAATCCAATTTGTAAATTCAAAACACAATTCATAAATACACAAATCCAATTTGTAAATTCAAAACACCATTCATAAATACACAAATCCAATTTGTAAATTCGAATCACCATTCATAAATACACAATCCAATTCGTAAATTCAAAACATGATTCAAAAACACACAAATCCAATTCGTAAATTCAAAACACGATTCATAAACACAAATCCAGTTTATAAATTCAAAATATGATTCATAAACACTTAAATCAATTAGTAAATTCATAACATGATTCATAAATATGCAAATCCAGTTCATTTGGCAAAAATATTCATGATTTTTACTAAATTCAAAAATTGTGTTTACAAATTTACAAATTGGATTTTGTAAATGTAAATTGTGCTGTGAATGTGTGAATTCATTTTGTAAATATATTATTTTTGAGATTGATCTGGCTCCATTCTGAGCCACCGTGTCACCGTATATGATTTTACTTATAAAAAAAATTATAAATAAATTAAAGAATTAATGAATGAAAGGTTTTATAGACAACCTATGTATAAACAACTGGAAAATGTAGTGTGTTTTTAAGTTTTGTTACAAGCTGTTCACATATCCTCAATTAAAAAGTGATTAATACAATCACATATTAATACACGTAAATGCATGTTACGATTTTGAGCTGGAGTGCCTATTAAACCCATTACAGAGTACTCCAGCTTATCTGTATGCTATCGGTCAAATAATCTGTACTGACACACACACAGCTGCATATCATTTACACTTATTATACTCCCTATATAAACGCCATTCTCATGAGTACACTGTAAAACACAACTGTCAACTTTATCAAATGAAATGAGTGTATTTTTTACTGAAAATTTACAGTTAATTAAGAAAAGTTAATTCTACTCATTTGAAAAGAGTTTTGAACTCAGTGATAAAGGTAATAAGTTAAATAAATACCTCATTACTTCAACTTAAATTAAGTAAGTTCACTGTTCTTATATAGATTAGTTTTTTTTAACTCAAATGGTTTGTTTTAATCGGTTTCCTCAAACGGTTTGAGTTGCTTTAACTTATTGGGTTTTACAGTACTCAGTTGGTTTGAGTTCTCTTCACTTATGGGGTTTTACTGTGCTCAGAGTGCTTCATTTATTCAAATGGATTAAGTTCACATTACTCATTAGGATTTGTTTTTGAACTTAAATGGTTTGTTGCAATTGGTTTCCTCAAAGGATTTAAGTTACTGAGTTTTACTGAGTCTTGTAACTGTTAATGTACATTTTAAGCATTTACTGTACCTGTGTTAGCCTGGAATGTTTACCCTTTTTTCGCCAGTTTTCTGCAACCCAGGCTCATTCTGATTACGTACCCCTATATACATTTCTGGATAGAGCAAAATACATCCAAGGAGCTACTTTTTTTTTGCAGTTTTTGTTTTTGCAAATCCACCAGAGGCTGCTGTGTATGCTTTTTAAAATCTTAAATTTCTCTTGTGAGTGCCCTGCGGTTCTCATGTTAATCCATCAGAGGCCACTGTCAACTGACTGACTGACCAACCGACCCTTCCCTTTCCCTAAACCCAAACGATACGTGTCAAGCTACTGGACAAACTGGTAACAGTGAAAATGCCACCCATATGGAAATAAATGGTCGGGCAGGTACTGTAAGTGAGAAAAGGAATGGCGTCATACCGCCCCGTAGCATTCATTTTAAGGATAAAATGCAGCCATACGATAAATGGCTACATAATTCACGATCTCCAGAAATGTATACAGGGCTACGCTTTAAACATGAGCCTATGTTGGCTTTCTGCCTGCCCTTACCATCACCTGTTATCTGGATTTTCTCCAACACAGGCTTTTCTGAACACTACGGGGCAGTATGAATCCGTTCTGTTTCTCGCTAAACAGCTGACCTGCATGTGGACGGCTTTTCCGCTACTACCAGTTTGTTCGATAGCTTCACATGTTGGCGGACTTTAGGTCCAGAGCAGAGTTGACCCTGACGACAGGGTTCCAGTCCGGTGAAGAACGGTTCCATAAAGCAGGGAAGACAAAAACAGAAGCCAAAAAAATAAAATAAACAAGTAAATAACAGGGTGAGAATGTGGTAAAATCTGAAAACGTGGTAAAACTCAGGGGGCTTTTCTGGATTGCTTTTCAAAACACTGCTGTTGGGTATTAGGTGGGCGGCCAATCTGTGCTTTTCAAAATACTATTGATTGGGTTTAGGGAAGGTGGAGGGTGAAGGGATCGATTGGTTGGTCAGTCAGTCAGTGAGTTAGTCAACAGCGGCCTATAGTAGATTTACGTGGGGAAAGCAGGCACAAAATTGCACTCGCAAGTGTAACGGTGGTGTGAAGTAGACGTTGACAACAGGGAGTGAGGATCCAAATGCAGAATTTATTAGCAGGATGGTCAGGCATGCAATGGTTATAACAGGAGCAAACAGATGTATAAAAAATCTAGAGTTGTGGTCGATAAACAGGCAGATGGTCAAAAAGGCAGGCAGCAGACAACTTGAAACAAACAAAACAAAGCTATGCTCTAACACGGCAAGGCAAAACAAGGAAAACGCGTCGTAAAGTTTCACTTACAATTCAACAAGACTCAGCAACAGAGTGTGTGTTTGAGCAGTACTTATAGTCCATGAATCAGTCCTTCAGCAGTTTCAGCTGTGAGAGTGTAATCAGTCAGGATCTGGAACCGGTTGTATGTTGCATGACTGGGTGTTGTAATCCATAACATGGCGGATTTGTAGTTCATGTGACTGCGAGTGTATTTATCAGCGATCTCTGGTTGTAGATTGCTGGTGATCGTGACAGCAAGAGATATTTGAAATCTCAAAACAAAAACTGCAAAAAAACGTAGCTCTGTGGCCGTATTTTGTTCTCTCCAAAAATGTATATAAGGGTACGTAATCAGAATAAGCCTGGGTTGATTTTCTCTGTGCTCCTGTTTCCCCTTGCCTGTACCATCATCCCATTTTCTAATAAAGCTGCATTTGGAACAATCTCTATAGTCATCATATCCTGTCTTAACAATACCAGTATCACAAAAAGAAAATTCTAATAATTGTTTTTTGGGGGGGGGGTTTTACACAAAAACATTAAGTACACAACTGCCGATAATTGAAAATAATCAGAAATCTTTCTTGAGCAGCTTTCTTAAGCTTTATTTTATAAAAAAAATTAGAAAACAGTTATTTAAATGAAAACATTATTTCGCTGTTTGGTTTTCCTGTATTTTTGATTAATATTTGATTACTAAGATTATATTATATTATTACTAAACATTCATTCTCAATGCATTTTATGCCATTTGTTGATAATTGACTCTGCATAGTTTTGACATTTAATTTGGATAGAGAAAACAATGTTTTTCTCACTGAAATAAAGAAAAAAAAACACTGCATTGTTAACAATACAGTACAGTAGATATGATTAAATCATCGCACAGTTGTGATTTGGAGTAGTATGAGTCATAAAGCAATCTGCTACATTGAAGAAATAGCTGCTCACATTTATAAAACTATTACTTACATCCTGCGGCAACAGAAACAGCATATGGTGAAGACATGTTGTGATTTCAATTATGAAAGAGTAAAGTTGGAAAATAGCAAAAAAAAAACTGAGGATAACTGCTAATGGAATTGTAGTGGTGTTTTACAATGAGCATCAACATTATTTGTACTTTCATTAATGCACAAACTCAGTGGGCACTAATCACACAAACGATAGGCACACATGAAGTAGTAGCACTGAACAAACTACACTTATGATACACTTATGAAAAAAACATAACACCTACACCGATACTGAACCATCTTGGAACCATGTTGTTTTTAATAAACAAAATCTGCCAACCACCCAGAATAAGTTACAGTAGTAAAAAAAAACCTTACATCTGCATGGGGAAAAATCTAAAATCTAAAATGCTCTCAAAACACTTTTAACTGCATTGTGCTAATGGCTTATGCATCAATAAACACAACTTACATTATTTGTGCTAAATAAAAATAAAAACTTTTTGGAAATGTTATTATCATGCTGAAATAGTAGTAATAGGACAATGAAAGGTAATCCAGATGTGTCTATGCATCGTTTAAGGTGTGAATTTTGTGAGTCTCAAGGTGGTTGTAGCTGTTGGCTTGCATTTTATGGAGTTAACTTGTTAACACCGGTTTTGCAGCAGACCCACGCCTCAGTTTGTCTCCCTAACCAATCACCTACTCCCTAAGAACTTATTTAACGCAGACCAGCCTTTTAGCACTGTTCTTCTTGTTCTTTCGAACCCACCCTCCCTCTATTTTCTCGCTTCCTATTAACAATCCTATAACCCTCTCTTCACTCTAAGATTGAATCTGGGGGTTCAATCATTCATTAGTTTTCTTTTTTGGCTTAGTCCCTTTATTAATCTGGGGTCGCCACAGCGGAATAAACCGCCAACTTATCCAGCAAATGTTTTATGCAGCGGATGCCCTTCCAGCTGCAACCCATCTCTGGGAAACATCCATTTACACTCATACACTACGGCCAGTTTAGTCTACCCAATTCACCTGTACTGCATCTCTTTGGACTGTGGAGGAAACCCACGCGAATGCAGGGCGAACATGCAAACTCCACACAGAAATGCCAACTGACCCAGCCGAGGCTCGAACCAGCAACCTTCTTGCTGTGAGGCGACAGCACTACCTACTGCGCCACTGCGTCGCCCTGGGGGTCCAATCACTCTAGCAAAATATTACAGAGACGGTACCCCCACTCTGAGTCTCTGGGCATCATCATAGGATGCCCGATCAACCTACCAACTGTTCACTGTTTATGTTCTTACCATCCCTTTCATCCCTACAATAAAGTCTAGCTCAAAGGTTGGCATGGTCCATGCTGGGGAAACAATCCATGATCATGGTTTAAACAAAAAATTCTCTTTAATGGGCTACTGATCAAATCAATAAAAACGCCAACATCTTGGATAGCTTGAGGTTGAGTAGATTAACATAAAATTGTCATTTTTGAGTCAAAAAGCAAGAGCAAGTTATTTGATTAAAACTTCATCATTGTATAAAGAGCGTTATTGAGGTAATTAATGATCCTGAAGACTTGCCAAAGCTGAGCTCTGGCTACATAATTTGCGATCTCCAGAAATGTATTTAGGGGCACGTTTTCAAAATGAGCCTATGTTGGTTTTCCTGTAGTTGTGATTAATATTTGATTACTAAGATATAAAAAAATATTAAGCGAATATTCTCAGTGCATTTTTATGCCATTTGTAGACAACTGATCCTACATAGTTTTAACATTTAATTGTGAAAAAAGAATGAAATAAAGAAAAATAAATAATAGCCACCAGCCATCCACCCAGAACAAGTTACACTAATAACCACCCCCTTACATCTGCATGGGGAAAAGCTAAAATGCTCTCAAAACACTATTAACTGCATGGTGCTAATGGCTTATACATCAATACAAACTACTTATATTATGTCTGCTAAATAAAAAAAAAATAATTATGAAATGTTATTATCATGCTGAAATAGTAGTAATAGGACAATAAAAAAGGTAATGCAGATGTGTCTATGCATCGTTTAAGGTGTGAATTTTTTGAGTCTCAAAGTGGCTGTAGCTGTTGGCTTGCATTTTATGGAGTTAACTTGTTAACAAAAATTCGGCAAAGGTACCACACCTCACTTTGTCTCCTTAACCAATCACCTACTCCCTAATAACTTATTTAAGACAGACCAGCCCTCTACCACTGTTCTTCCCATTTTCTTGAACCCACCCTCCCTCTCTCTATATTCTCGCTTCCCAATCCTATAACCATCTCTTCACTCCTAGGTTGAATCAAGGGATCCAATCACTCTATCACAATATTACAGAGACGGTACCCCCACTCAGAGTCTCTGGGCATCATCGTAGGAAGCTTGATCAACCTACCTACCTGTTCACTATTTATGCTCTTACTTCCCTTCCCCTTCATCCCACTGTTCCCTTATCATCCCTTTCATCTCTTCAATAAAGTCTAGTTCAAAGTGTGGCATGGTCCATGCTGGTGAAACAATCATCAAATGACCATGGTTTAAACTAAAAATACTCTTTAATGGGCTACTGTTGAAATAAATAAAAAAAACACCAACATCTTGGATAGCTCAAGGATGAGAAGATTAACATAAAATTGTCATTCTTGAGTCAACTTGCACAGTTATTCGATTAAAACTTTATCACCGTATAGAGAGTGTTATTGAGGTAATAAATGATCCCAAAGACCTGCCAAAGCTGAGCTTTTTCTCAACACGTTGATGTTATTGCTCAAACAGACAGGCACTTTTTGAAGGGCAGGTGGACGAGGAAAACACGCTCCCGTCTGTCAGTGCTGAGCCTGAACTGATTGCTTATAATTGTACTGCATGGGGGATGTTCTTTTTCATCTAGGCTCCAAACATCAAACGCAATTCCCAATTAATCCCGTCTATCAGACCCACTTTATCGCCGACACCACTCCAAATATAGCCCCTCCTTTCAGTAGAATCAAAGCCAGCTATTCTAAGACGAGCGACTCTTCCATTGCTTAAACCCTAATCATTGTCATCAGAGAGCCCTACTTAGGGCTGAAGTGCAAAAAGCATCTTGAGTGGGTGAATTAGAATTCCCTCTTTAAATATCACAATTTCTAAATGCAGCTTCATTTGATCATGAAAAAAATATATGAAATAATCTAGGACTGAGGACTTTTTTGAGTTTAAGAGTAGAACATGCTTAATGATGATATAGGTTGTGTATGGAGAACAATGGAACAAGGTCAAGCATGTGATTAATGAATAGCATGAAAGTAATCAGAGCACAACAGATGCAGTAGTTTGGCTTAATTGATTTGAATGATGAGAACTGCAGTTTTCCATGCTTTGCTTCTGATGATATCATAAAGGGGGATCGGGACAAAGGAGTGAAATAAAGAGTGGAGTTTGCGCTGGCCATCTGTTGTGTGTAGCTTTTAATTGTCACCGAGAAACCTATTCATCAAAAACATAATGGAAATATAGGAGATCCTCTATAAAATATTCAGTCATATTCAGTATATTCAAATATACCCATTATACAGTAAGGGGGAAAAAACTGTAAAACTTAGTATTAGCTAACACTGTGAATTAACATCAACAGCCAAATCTTATTTCTATTAAGTAGCAATAACAAATATTCATAAATTATGAAAAAAATAGCTTACTGTTAAATTATGTTTGCTAAGCATGCACTTATTAGTATTATTTTGATACACCCTGTGGATTATATACACTAATATACTACAGTAAATTACAGTAAATTGTCCTTGAGGTAACTAAGTTCTAAAATATAAAAAATATGAACTACCATGGGCAGTATGGTGGCTCAGTGGTTATCACTGTTGCCTCACATCAAGAAGGACACTAATTTGAGCCCCGGCTGGGTCTGTTGGTGTTTCTGTGTGGAGTTTGCATGTTCTGCCTGTGTTCAGGTGGGTTTCCTCCCTGTGCTCCGGTTTCCCCCACAGTCTAAAGGCATGCGGTAAAGGTAAATTGAATAAGCTAGATTGGATGTAGTGTAGGTGTGTAAATGTGTAAACTACCATATCAAATAGTTTCAAACATACTTTATCATCAAAATACTAAAACAGTGTAATTTTACTTTTATGTTCATTACCTGTTGACATGAGGGCAGTAAAAAGTGATGCGCAGCAAAATAAATATAAATGTTTATCTGCTGTTCATCATCCTCTATTGTCATTTTTGTTTGTTAATTCTGTTGTTGTTATACTGCCATGAGTATATTGTAATATAAATGTATTTTTAACTTATTTTCACAACTAATCAAGCAATGAAAAATAACTTTGCAGTGAGTTTATATGGCCATAAACATAGTTTAGTCTCTTTAACTTTAAATAGCAAGCATGAGTATGAATTTACTGGCTGGCTGCCAATATTGCATTGTAACATGGTACATTATTTTTTAACATTATTAATGAAAAAGCCAGTTTTGATTTACTTTTAATGTAACCTTTAAATTTATTAAATGTTTGCCCAAATACCAATGTTAGATTCTTCATTTGTTACTTATTTTGGATAAAAGTGTCTGCTAAAATAAAAATGGTAACCTTAAAGGCCTTACAAAGAGGGAATAAACCATTCACTAACCATTTAACATTACAGCCAAAATAATTTGCAGTATCCAAGATTCAAGCATAAACTCCAAATGATGAGGTGATATTCAGAAAAGTCCAGGTGATGATAAATGGAAAAACCTTTAAAAGCAAGGTTGCTGAGCAACTTTGGTCAATGATGTCCTCAATGGGCAATCAGATGAGACACAGGGCAACTAATTAGGGCAACCGGATCATGATACAATTTTGTTACCCATTCTTAATAGGACAGTAGCCAAGCAACATTGCTCTGCCTGGCAACATTGCTCAAAAAGTTGCTTGTGTATCACTATACCCGGATAATTTACAGAAGATTTGTACAAAGTTGAGAAATTTAAACAGCATCTAAAATATTGTCACTTTGTTATAGTCAGGGTGCGAATTACAGGGGGGTTTGAGGGGGATTGACCCCCCTAACTAATGCTTGGTTCCCCATGAAAACAAAATGTATGGAGGGGTCAACCCTTTAATAGTGAGAAATAGCTTTCGCCGATCTGTATCTTAAATAATAATATTAATAATTTAAATAATAAATAATATAAATATACATTTGACCACCACTATAACGGTTCATACCATTGTGAATGCATAATCACATCAATCAGACAAAATCGGAAACAAATTCATTCAACTTCAATATTTGATTAACTGAAGCATTGCTAAAAAAAAGTTGACCTTCCCGATCTTCAATGTATAATTTGCACCCTGGTTAACGTCAAATATACTAACACTTTAAATACACTACACTTTTTAAATATTAAAAATATTGTTACTTTATGTAGCAATTTCAGTAAATCTGCAAGTTATAAAACAAATAACAACAGTCAAAGTCTGAAATAATGAATTCAAAAATATTTTCCTGGACAAATGCGTTTTGCAATGTCTATGGTTTAACAAATATATAAAGTTATACAGTGTCTATATAACTTACACTAAAAATTGCATCTAATAGCAAAAACACAAATATTTTAATTCATTAATTATTTTATTAATTAATTATTTCTTTGTGTGTACCTGCGTGTGTCTTTTACTGTAGTATGTCACTTCAGTCTATAAATATAGGCCTAATATTTATAGTAAATTAGCCTACTATGATCGAGGCTGTGTTTTTTGTTCTTCATGTGGCAGAACAACAATTAAAACAGTGACGCTACATAAAATGTATTCAGTGTGTAGCGTGCCATTCGTTAATTTAACTGAAAGTAGCTGTCAACACGGGCTCAAGTCAACACGCAAGCGCAGAACCAACAGTAATGCAAAACCGCTCATGCCTGATTCAAATCAACTGTGCGAGAAAAGCTCTGACTTTAATGTCTCTACCTGATCTTGTTGAGACGTTTTTCCCGGTGCGCTGGACTCGGCTGCAGTCATGCTGAAATCGGGGATATAAACACTGATGCAGGCGCTCTTCAGACGAAATGAAAAGCTTTACTCTCGGTGAAACCCATTCAATGATGGAGAGAGAGAGAGAGAGAGAGAGAGAGAGAGAGAGAGAGAGAGAGAGAGAGAGAGAGAGAGACGACGCTGCATACGTCTCGAGCTGTACGCGCGCTGAACAGCAAACATTCAAACATCACGAGGCGTTGAGCAGCAGCAAGAAGACAGCACGAGTAGTTTGACTATAAAAAAAACACACCATTAATAGTTTTTCATCAAAAAGGCAAAATTCAAAATTTTAACATATAATTATAACTTATACAACTTATTTAATTATAATTAGGGATTTTCTTATTTAAAACTGCCCATCGTTTTATCACGACATATCAACCCTTGTGAAAGAAAAAGGTTTACAGTCATAAGACAATTTATTATGGAAATAACATATTTTAAAATAATATAGGTTACGTGAACATAATGTGAATATTAAGAAGAAATAAGCTTCATTAGTTTGGAGCAAGCTGAAGAAGAGTATAAATGATGACAGCATTTAATGGGTAAACTATCTTTTAACATGCAATTTTACTTATTTGAAAGTGTAATTTTATCTGGTAAGATGAAAGAGCATTTTCCTGTCATTAATACTTGCAAATAAAAAAGGGTAATATCTCTTAAAATAGCCTTTGAAGTTGTAAAATTAAGTTAACTTTTTCATTTTAAAAGAGAGTTAAGTTTACAAGTCAATGTCTTAACCACTTTCTAGAATCATTCTTCACCGGACTCGAACCCTGTCGTTGTAGTCAATTCCTCTCTGTGTCTCAAGTCTGCCAATGTACATGACAAGCTAACTAGACAAACTGATAACAGTGGGAAAGCCGTCCATACGGAGCTAAGCGGTCAGCTAAGTGTGAAAAAGTTAACTTGTTCATTTTACAAGAGAGTTAAGTTTACAAGTCAACGTCAGTTGAATTCAAAACAGTATGTTGATTTAAGTAAAATAAGTAGATGCTGCACAGAGGACGCTCAATGTTGACTTATGAGTCTTGTCTCAGGCCCCATTTAGACTAATCAGTTTTCGTTTTAAAATGCATAAGTTTTGCTACGGTTAGGTCTTCCGTCCACACTACCCTGGAGTTTTCGAGAGCCGAAAACTGAGCTTTTTGAAAATGCTGAAGAGGCTGTTTTTATTTTAAAACGCTGCTGCTCTGTGTCAGTGTGGATGGGGGAAAACGGAGACATCTGAAAACGGAGATGTGGCTGCAGACATTCATCTATCTGATTGGGGCTTTTCCCTTAATATTAAGTAGCCTACACACAGTTCAGTCTTGCATCCTTTTCTTAGACTTCCCAAGTTTAATATGAAAATATAGGTAAATCTTCAAAGGGAACAATGTAGGCTACTTTATAACATCATTCGCATCACCCTGGTGTTTCAGTATCTGAACAATGAAATGAAAACATGATATAAGGAACTGCCTGTTTTCATTTTGAAAATAACAGATTAACAGAGACTAATGTTGAGGCGTCGTGTAGCTGCATATTTATATGACCGTCATCTTCTCTGTGCATGTTTATAACAAAACGGAGCCTATAACATAACTGCCTCTTTTCATTTTCCTTGAAAATTCCAACATACCCTCTCATTTGCTGAATATCAGTTTTAATACCCATTATAAGAGCTGTTTAGAAACGCTAGGTGAAATGCCAGTGTGGACATGGATCGTTTTCATTCTAAAACGCCGTTTTAAAACTAAAACGTATTAGTAAACAAGGCCTCAGAGAGGACATCCAGTGAAAAAGCACTTTGTCCAATAACACTTAGGCTAAATATGAATGGTGACATGTGTAAGGCATAACAGAGACTCATGTGAACAGGACCTGTATACTTTCATACATGTATTTTTCATACATGTATTAGAATTCAAATAATCCAGTAGCAACCAAACAATATTTATTCAAATAAGGAATAAATAAAACAACTTTTTTTTTGTACTACTTAGTAAATTCAACCACTATATTCACAAACTATCAGAAACATAAGTATGGTAATTCAATACACTGCATGGAACCACAGAAATACTTATTTAAAGAATAAAAACAATGCCTTCTTTACCTTGTTTACACCAGATATGAAGATGCATTTTTGTTGATCTGACAAGTGTGTGATGCTAATACAGGTGTAAACAAGGTCTGAAACATTTGAGGTTGTCCACTATTTCCATGTGTAGTCGAAAATGCATTTGACTGGATTGCTTTTTATATCAGTTCAGTTGGTCAGAGCTTGTTTCTTGTCTTTAGCCCTCCAGAAGCTACACATGCACCAACTCCTCATTCAAGAGTCTCTTTCACACTGAGCTCTAATTTAGTTCATCTCTCATCTCCCATAAGACATGTCAGACTGCACCTTCCCATTTATTTTGTACAGAAGTCTGTGTGCCATCACCGTTTTATCACATTCATATGGAAATGTAGAAGGGGCAGGCTGAAGTCTGCAGCTTAATGAATGACAGTAAGTTTAGGTCTACAGTACTGTATATAAGTGGGGAGAGCAATACCATGACTGCTAGAGAAGCTTTGTTCATCAGGAAACCAACTCCATAAAACAACTTTATACTCGGCATTAATGCACTAAAAAAAGAAAAAAATATGACTGCTTTTGTCAGACAAAAAGTGATGAGAGGATAATGTAAATATGCTTTTATTTATTAAGAAAATGTCCTACAAGTACTATTCAAAATGAATAATTACATCATATATGCGTATTTAAAGTGTATTCTGGTCTATAGCTAATAAATACAAATGAAAAAACAACAACAACAAACCCTGCTCATAAAATGAAGTATAATATAATATAATATAATATAATATAATATAATATAATATAATA
>CAIGQZ010001464.1:1009165-1030192 GCA_903798205.1 Danio tinwini | reverse complement strand
AATTAATTACAGTAATATTATTGACTAATATGAAAATGTTCATCTGATTTATGTACAATACATTTTGTACAGTAATATTTTTGTCTTTTAGTAGATATATTATATAAGAGACTTGCTTTGTTTACCAAATAAAGTGAATCTAATTGGATTAGCATTGTAAACATTAAATAAAAGTTTAAAAGATATTATTTTTTATTTCACATATTAAGGTTTTAGTTATGGTACTCCCAAAATAATTCTGCAGAAATCCGCAGATTTTTACCAAAATTCTCGACAGAAATAGCAAAAAACGTCCGCAGATTCCGTCTGGCCGTACTTATAACTTATTAAGTGCAGTACCAAAACACACACAATATGCAGATTCCTCTTTTTAACATTATGTAGATTTGGTAAAGTGTATACCTCAATAGACCTCGATACACTCCACATACCATTTTCATTTTGTGTCAATTATTCAGTAATTTCCTATGTATACTACTAACCCTGAAAGTGACCTTCAGCAGGTTTTACAAGGTTGGTGTAATTATACACCTTGATAATCAAAAACTGATTATCCTTTTTTTTTTTTTTTGTTAAAATCTACTCCACAGCTCCCTGAGAAAAAAGTGTTTTACATTTACAGTAACATAATGGCGATTTCCAAACCACCAAATTGAATTCTGGAAACTCCTGAACAACACAGCCAGGCTAAACTGCTTCAATCATAGAAATGATTATGTAAATCAGGTGCGTCATTGCTTACTTGGAACAGATCATTACCACAACAGCCATTTTCTTTTTTTATTAATCACTGGAAATCACTTCTTTTACAGGCTATTTTTAAGTGAGAATGTTATAAGTTAGACTGCAAATATGATGTTTATTTTTAAGCATTTGAAAATGTGTTTGGATGATTTAAGAGATGGGACTTCTTGTGCGGGTGACACGGTGGTGCAGTGGGTAGCACGATCGCCTCACAGCGAGAAGGTCACTAGCCTCGGCTGGATCAATTGGCATTTCTGTGCGGAGTTTGCTTGTTCTCCCCGCGTTCGCGTGGGTTTCCTCCGGGTGCTTCGCTTTCCTCCACAAATCCAAAGACATGTGGTACAGGTGAATTGGGTATGCTAAAAATTGACTGTAGTGTATGTGTGTGAATGAGAGTGTATGGATGTTTCCCAGTGATGGGTTGCAGCTGGAAGGGCATCTGCTGCGTAAAACATATGCTGGATAAGTTGGCGGTTCATTCCGCTGTGGAGACCCCAGATTAATAAAGGGACTAAGCCGAAAAGAAAATTAATGAATGAATTAATGACTTCTTCTGCATCGGCAGTCATTCAGCATCTTATTGGCCACTAAGAGCACTCTTCTGGCTATACTGTATCTAAAGGCAATATTTGGTCACAATCATCTGTTATTTACTCTGGAGCAAATAGATTTTTTGCCGAATGACAACTTGGTCATTATTGATTTGAATGATTTACTTAGCATCTTTATATTGTTGTTTGTTAAATTTTATATTATAAGAAATTACATTTGATATAAACTGCAGTAATACAGTGCATCCGGAAAGTATTCACAGTATATGTTACAGCCTGTTTCCAAAATGGATTAAATTCATTTATTTCCTCAACATTCTACACACAATACCCCATAATGACAAAAAATATTTTTTTAAATTGTTGCTAATGTATTAATAATAAAACCCTGAAAACTCACATGTACATAAGTATTCACAGCCTTTGCCATGAAGCTCTAAATTGAGCTCAGGTACATTCTGTTTCCACTGGTCATTCTTGAGATGTTTCAACAGCTTAATTTGAGCTCACCTGTGGTAAATTCAGTTGATTGGACATGATTTGAAAAGGCATACACCTGTCTATAAAAGGTCATGGGGTTGACAGTGCATGTCAAAGCACAAACCAAGCATGAAGACAAAGGAATTGTCTGTAGACCTCCAAGACAGGATTGTCTCGAGGCACAAGGCAGGGGAAGGTTACAAAAAATTTCTGCTGCTCTGAATGTTCCAATGAGCACAGTGGCCTCCATCATCCTTAAGAAGAAGATGTTTAGAACCACCAGGACTCTTCCTAGAGCTGGCCGGCCATCTAAGCTGAGTGATCTTAGTCAGGGAGGTGATGATTAACCCAATGGTCACTCTGTCTGAGCTCCAGCGTTATCTGTGGAGAGAGGAGAACCTTACAGAAGGACAACCATCTGTGCTGCAATCCACCAATCAGGCCTGAATGGTAGAGTGGCCAGACAAAAGCCATTCCCTACCTGGAATTTGCCAAAAGGCATCTGAAGGTCTCTCAGACCATAAGAAGCTAAATTCTCTTCTCCGATGACACTAAAATTGAACTCTTTGGAGTGAATCCCAGGCGTTACATTTGGAGAAAACCAGGCACCGCTTATCACCAAACTAATACCATCCCTGCAGTGAAGCATGCAGTGGGATGATTTTCAGCAGTAGAAAGTGGAAAACTAGTCAGGATAGAGGCTAAGATGAATGCAGCAATGTACAGAGACATCCTGAATGAAAACCTGCCTCAGAGTGCTCTTGACCTCAGACTGGGGTGACGGTTCATCTTCCAGCAGGACAATAACCTAAAGCACACCGCCAAACTATCAATGGAGTGGCTTCACAACAACTCGGTAAATGTCCTTGAATGGCCCAGCCAGAGCCCAGACCTAAATCTGAAAATGTCTGTACACCGTCGCTTCCCATCCAACCGGATAGAGCTTGAGAGGTACTGCAAAGAGGAATGGGAAAAAATCCCAAAGACATCATATACAAAAAGTCTTGAGGCTGTAATTGCTGCCAAGGGTGCATCAACAAAGTATTGAGCAAAGGCTGTGAATACCTATGTATATGGGATTTTTTTCAGGTTTTTTATTTCATAAATTTGCAACAATTTCAAAAAATCTTTTTTCACATTGTCATTATGGGGTATTGGGTGTAGAATTTTGAGGAAATAAATTAGTTTAATTAATGTTTGAATAAGGCTGTAACATTAAAAAATGTGGTAAAAGTGAAGCGCTATGAATACTTTCCGGATGCACTGTATTTAAAGGTTGTTGAATTTTTATTATTATAATTTGGTCTCATTTGCAGGAATCTCAAGAACTGTGAAAACATACTTTTACATTTTTAGAAACTTGGAACATAATTCGGGACTGAAGGGGTTAACTTGGTTACAAACTAGTGGTTACCAGACACTAGTGTGAACTTTTAAGCTTCAATACCTTAAATGACCTTATAAATGTCTAGTGCAACTCCATTCTGGAGAAGAGAATGCATTCAAAATTAATTCTGGAGTTCAATTGCGATCCTATAGAGACAGATATATTTCATTTTATATGCTAAGGTATTCCGCTTGATATAGTCAAGGGGGACTCTGACTTTACTCCCAATTATTTCAACTGTGGCTATGACACTGAGCCACTAATGAAAGTCCTCAGGGTAGCTGAAAGTCCTGAGGCTGGTCCGATGAGAAGAGAGAGTCTCTTTCCTTAAACGGCTAATATGTTAAGTTGCAAGTTTGACATTACTAAAGTTCAAATAAACATGATACCAAACGCCCCATTATAAACTACTCTCTGAGAAACTCTTTTACACTATGCTGACTATTTTATCTTGCTAATACTGTATTTTATTCTCAAGGCAGCTAAAACAGCGATTACAATTTTGGATCATTTAGGTTAAGTTTAGTTTGTTTATTGGTCTTTAATAATGGCCTTATTGAACTTTGTTTGCTAACCATATCATGGCTTTTGACTTTCATAGCTTGTTAGCTACACACTAACGCTACTTCTCACTGTTAAAATATGTATGTTTGAATAAATTTAGCAAGAAACATCACTATCACTATTTAGTATCAATACATTTCTTGTTAATTTATAGTATATAAACTCACCAGCCACTTTATTAGGTACACCTGCCCAACGGCTCATTAACGCAAATTTCTAATCAGCCAATCACACTGCAGCAACATGGTCAAGACGATCTGCTGCAGTTCAAGCTGAGCATCAGAATGGGGAAGAAAGGTAATTTAAGCAAAGAGCTTAGAATGACCAAGAGGTGACACTTAATAGAACATTCTATTGCAACAGCAGCGCCCAGCAACATCCCTGGATTCCACCATTTTAGAGTGAAATCGATCGGCTGCCCATTGGGTCTTATTGCTGTCGCGATGGCAAGCAGCTGCTTAATTTTTCATTTATTTATTTAAAAAGCACATTAAAGCTGAGATACATCCTGAAAGACGTCAATACAACACCTACTCTTACAATTATAAGCACTTTTAATAGTTTATTTTACAGACTTATAATATGCTGTTGTTTTATTGGAGTTTTCATTCCAAAATGTCGCCTCTTGGTGATTCTATGCTCTTTGATTTAAGTGACTTGTTGTTTGTGGCAGATAGGCTGGTCTGAGTATTTCAGAAACAGTTAATCTACTGGCATTTTCACATACAACCATCTCTAGGGTTTACAGAGAATGGTCCAAAAAAAAAGAAAATATCCAGTGAGTGGCAGTTCTGTGGGCACAAATGCTTTGTTGATGCCAAAGGTCATAGGAGAATGGCCAGACTCATTTGAGCTGACAGAAATGCAACAGTAACTCAAATAACCACTCGTTACAACTGAGGTATGCAGAAGAGCATCTCTGAATGCACAACATGTTAAACCTTGAGGCGGATGGGCTACAGCAGCAGAAGACCACATCGGGTGCCACTCCTGTCAGCTAAGTACAGGAAACTGAGACTACAAATCACACAGGCTCACCAAAATTGGACAATAGATGATTGGAAAAACGTTACCTGGTCTGATGAGTCTTAATTTGTTCTAAGACATTTGGATGGTAGGGTCAGAATTTGGTGTTAACAACATGAAAACCTGGATCCATCCTGCCTTGTATCAACTGTTCAGGCTGGTGGTGGTGTAATGGTGTGGGGGAAATTTTCACACTTTGGGCCCGTTAGTACCAATTGAGCATAATGTCAATGCCACAGCCTACCTGATTATTGTTGCTGACCATGTCTATCACTTTATGACCACAGTGTACCCATCTTCTGATGGCTACTTCCAGCAGGATAACACGCCTTGTCATAAAGCGCAAATCATCTCAGATTGGTTTCTTGAACATAACAATGACTTCAATGTACTCAAATGGCCTCCACAGTCACCAGATCTCAATCCAATAGAGCACCTTTGGGATGTAGTGAAATGGGAGATTTGCATCTTGGATGTGCAGCTGACAAATCTGCAGCAACTGTGTAATGCTATCATGTCAATATGGACCAAAATCTCTGAGGAATATTTCCAGTACTTTGTTGAATCTATGCCACGAAGGATTAAGGCAGTTCTTAAGGCAAAAGTGGGTCCAACCCGGTGGCCAGTGAGTGTATATTCTAAGAACCAGAATTTATTTTCAGTGTACTGTATGGTTATAGAGACAGCAACTAACTGATACACATTATGTTTATACAATTTTAAAACGTAAAAAAAAAAAATGTATACTTGCTATAAATATTTGTCTGTTGACTATTTCAGTGTTCCCCAGCCCTGTTCCTGAAGGCACACCAACAGTACACATTTTCAACCTTTTTCTAATCAAACACACCTAAATCCACTCATCAGAACATAATAAGAGACTCCAAAACCTGAAGTTAATGGGTCAGATAAGGAAGACTTCCAAAATATGTACTGTTGGTGTGCCTCCAGGAACAGGGTTGGGAAACACTGGTCATTTTTACAGCATTTATTTAAGATGACTACATTATATTAACCCAAAGGAAATTAACTTTCACAATTAGTTAACCACAATCCTATAATTATTAAAATGTATAACACATTTTTAAACAGCCTAATTAAAACTGTGTAGACACAATGTATAATGCGTACATGCAGTGAGCTAAACACAGGAGAGTGAGTCTGTGAGATGTAATGACTGAAGCCTGCTGTTTCAGACTTAAATACAAGCTGTGGGGCCATAACATAACGATTGGTTAATTTGCAGTGGATTGGAACAGCAGGTGGCCCATCATCAGGGTTCTTTGAGGGAATAAGGGGAAGGTCAAGACTGGTGCCAGCCAGTTGGAGAGAAGCCAGGTATATTTTATGGTTTGGGACAGCCATCAGTGCCGTGGTGCAGACATCTTGCTTTAGAAGAGTTAAATTATCATTCCTATAATAACACATTTTCACTGAGTGTCACAGTATGGTACGGTACATACTGTAAGGGTCATTCACATATCATACAGTATGAGAAGAACTTCTCACAAAACAGATGCTTTATACAAATAAATACTTGTGTATAAATGTTCATTACTAACATTTCTATGAACATGATTTGATTATAACTGCAGATCAATGATAGGGCGAAATAGCCTACTGTAATGTCTGCTATTTTAAAAAATAAATAAATGAATGCAACATATACGAACACATACAGCCTCTTACAGTATCCAATATGTTACCAGTTACAGAAAAAATACACACAGCATAAATTTTGTTGTTATTTGGGCACAAAAACAACATGCAACATGTAGCCCAGTCAGTACAAACCTCTCATCTGCATCTTTAATCTTCGCCAGCACATGTAACCTCTTGTTAGAAAGTAATTCCGTCTTTCCAAGTTCATAATAGTCCAAAAGGTAATGATAATAGTTAATCATGGCAGTTTGTTTTACTTTTAGGTTGCTGAAAGAATTATTTGCTCCTTTGTTTTGTCGGGCTCCTTCTTTGTTTTTTCACGTGTCACTCTTGCGTTTGTCCATTTCTGAAAGGATCAAATGTCAGAAGCACTTCGACGACGAGAAGCAAGACGACGAGAAGGTTTGTTTAAGCTTGGGTCGACCATGTCTATATTGTTACAATGTAATGCCTTGGCTGTTTATTAAAAAATGACGCTTCCTTTGTCTTCATTCTCCTGCTTGTGTACTTACTGGTGACGTTTCTCTGTAAACCAATAGCGTTCAGCTGCGCGTCTAGCTCCGCCTTTCGATACTCTTTTGTCATGCTAGGTACCCTTTCAAAAGGGAACCCAAAAAGTGGCACAGTACGGTTAACTTTTTGGTACCTTTTTACAGTGGAAACGGCCATAAAAGCATACCGAACCGTACCGTGCCGTACCACTCAGTGGAAACGGGCCATAAGACTGCTTTGAGAATTTAATTAAAGTGCCTTTGATTTTAAAGTTGACATGTTTTTTTATTCAAGATCTCCTACAATAGGTTTACAAGCATGTCCCCCTCCTCAACCGCCCTCCTCCCCCTCCGCTGTTCACTTTCACTTTCTTCCGCGACTCCCCAACCCTCTTCACTTCATGCGTGACACCTCTCCATCCTTGGGTAACATGCCGTATCCGTTACCCCGATCTGTTCCGGCACCTTACAATTCACAAATTAAGCACTCGTACCACAAAACTTCCACAAGAAGGCATTGTTTTTTGCAGAGGCGTCGCTAGACCCAATTTACTGGGGCACGTGCCCCTTCATTTCTTCATATGCAAGTGTATGTATTAAGAATGGTAATCCCCGAATAAAGATGTTATTCTCTATATGCAACCGAACCACCACTGTAGTTTAATAACAAAGCAAACTGATGCATCTCGGCATGTGTGCAGAAAACCATACCCTCGCGCCTCACACACTGCTCCTGCTGGACCCTGACGCACTGCTCTTCTCCCAGTGCGAGTCCCAGTTGCTAAGATGCACGCCGAAAAAAATACCTGCTGCTCTCGTGCCACTCATGCGATGTGAAAATTGCATTAACAGTTTTTTATGTGGAGGTGACGGCAAGCAGTGAGTTTTGCAAATCGACAAAACTAAAGTTTAAACAATATGATGGTGATCTTACTAAGCATGCCTCCTAATATATTTATTATATATATTTTATGAAGCACAAGGGAGGGATGCAGTCAGGGAGGTAACACGTAATAAACCTAATTCTTTGCCATGTGTCATGTCTAAGACAACAGATAAGGATGATCATTGTTGGCATTTTTGCCTTCTGGTGTTCATTTAACCTAGAAACTACATCGAAATGTGTATAAGTATTTCTGTGATTGTCTATGTTATTCTGGCTACATTTCTGTGATTTCACAGAAATGTAGCCAGAATAACATACTAAGAATGAGCCTAGATTGGAGCTTTTCATAAATGAATGCACGAGTTGGTGTGTATTCACAAGCATTTTAAAAATAGTAACCAAAAGGTAGGCACGTACATGTGATCATTTCACAGATGTAATAGTTTTGTAGAGTGTCAGACAAAAGAGATATCCAAAACATGCAGTGTTGGTGGTCCTCTAGGAACGGGGTTGAGAAGCACTGATTTAGCACATACCTCCTGTCCAATAATGAAATGTGACTTAAATTTTTGAGAACTTGTTTTAACTTGTTGTGAATGCTTTGTGATTTGTTTTGTTTTCTCATTTTTTTTCTTGATGTGGTGTGGCAGCATTGTCAAAATTTATTGATACAGAATGTGTATACTTATGTAAATACATATTCTTGTAATAATTAAATACATATGTAAATACTGCAATATTTGAAGCAAAACAATATATTGGTTTTCTGCAATATACCTTCTACCTTTCTGACATTTAGTTAACATATCAAAGTAGTACTGCACATGTAGCCTTCTGCTACTCTTTCGCATACACTCAATTGGGCCAGTTTACAGAAGCTCATTTAACCGCAGATGCTGCAAACCTGCAAAGCATTTAAGTAGCAAAATTCACTTTGAAATATGCAAAACATCAAAGAAATATATAAAACGGAAATGTGTTAACTGTATTTAAAGTTTTATATTTTCTATTACTTATGTGAAGTTTGTTGCAAAAGGAAAATGAAATGTTATCATCTACATGCCATATCCAACTACATTATCAAATTTATATACCACACAATAATTTAAGGCTTCATAAATTTCAAGATTAAATAAATAAGGAATTGATGTTAAAATGATGATAAGTAATAAAACGACCAATAATTAAATCTTAATTAAAATAAATAAATAAATAAATACATAAATAAATAATATTAATATTAATTCCTGGTAGTTGTGACACTTGTATCTTTATGACAATTCCCCTAAGATCTTCTTATCACCATCTGGCACCCGTGTCCAGAACCCTCGGACGTTGATGTGTAGGTTCTAAATAGTATACAGAAGATTTACTGTAAGTGACCTACAAAGTTGACACTGTCATTTAGGCTCTCTCTCTCTCTCTCTCTCTCTCTCTCTCTCTCTCTCTCTCTCTCTCTGTCTCTCTCCACAGGGCATGGAGTCTATTCTTTAAGTGCTCTATTCGCACCCCTTCTGAACTTGGTGACCTGGAGACATTTTCAGACAACAAATTTAAGCCAGTTAACTCTCATTTTACCCTGAGATCAGGTAGTGAACCTGTTAGCACTGCCTTTAGAGGAGGCAGACCCATTCCTAGCACTGCTGTGTCCTGATTGCTCTTTGTGCATTTATGTGGAACTTCACACAGAACTTTAGATGTTTTAAGCAGCTCTTTGTCTGTTATTTGGAAATGTCATGTCCAAACAGAGGCTGTCCAAATGGATATTGGATGCCATCACCTCAGTGTACCAGTCGCAAGGTCAGCAATGCCCTTCAGGGGTGAGAGCTCACTCATCAGGGAGTCTTTGCTTTTCATGGGCATGTATATATATATATGTGTGTGTGTGTGTGTGTGTGTGTGTGTGTGTGTGTGTATATATACATATGGTATATAAATATATATGGTTGTCCACAACTACACATTAACCATTAGCCATTATAGAATGTTTGTCAGCTGTTTTTTTTTTTTTGTGGTGGTGGTGGTGGTTGACTTAAAAATGTTGAATCAACATTCTTCAGAGTTGACTTCAATAACTCTCACTGGCCATTTAGCTCAGCACAATAGTAAGTGCACGAGAAGACGGCTCTATTTTAACGATCTAAGCGCAATGTCTGAAGCGGATAGCACAAAAGCACTAAGTGCGTGTTCAAATCCACTTTTGCTATTTTAAGGACAGAAAAAACTTGGGTTTAAAGGGCTGTGCTTAGTCTCTTAATGAGTTATGCATGTGTTTTGAGCATAACGCACATTAAACCAATCAGAGTCTCATCTCCCATTCCCTTTAAGAGTCAGTTTTTGCTATTTACATGGCGGACCTTGTAAGTGGAAAAACTGAATGCTTCACTAGTGAGAAAACAGTTAAAGACCATCAACAGAACTCTTTCTGTTATGATTATCAGCGATCTAGTGGCTGCAGATCGCTAACTACAAATCTGCCATTACATGGACTACAAGTTCAAGTTATGCACCGCTCACACGCACCTGTCCCTCATTCAATAGATTACACTCACAACTGGTAGCTGCTCATAAACTGATTACTAGGACTATTTATACAGTGCACACACACACTTAAGTGTTGAGTCTTGTTATACAGTATTGTAAACATTACAACGTGTTTTCCTTGCCTTGCCAGTTTTGACTCTCGCTTTGTTTTGTTTGCTTTACTTTTTATTCTTGTCTGCTTCCTGCCTTATGACCACTTGCCTGTTATTTGTTTACAACTCTGGATTATCTGAATATACTAGTTTGCCCCTGTGTTGACTGTTGCCAGTCTGATTATTCAGTGTGTGTGTGTGTGTCAATGCTGCTTTTAAAGTCCATGTAATCAGTTCTGAACAGCTTCAGCTGTGTGTTAGCAATCAGTGGACAACCGGAACAGGTGTAAGTGTGTGGTGCATTACTGGATCTGTAGTCCATGTAACGGTGGACTTGTAGTTCTTTAGCAATCTGTGTTTTTACCAGGGATCAGCATGGATTAGATCGCTGGTGATTGTGACACTTCTATTTGGCCTTAATTGTCCTTTCAACAGTGGATTAGGGAAATAGTGGTGGACATACTTTACTGAAGACATCTATTTCATATTTAATTTTGTAATAAAAATGATTTGTTTCAAAACTATTTCTAAATTCATTTCTAATTTACAGAAAACTAATATAATTACAATAATAACGCAGTGTGGTAAAAAAAACTGAGCTATATCCAAACACACTTCCTACTCTTATGCCTTATTTGGTGATGTGCACGTCTCCCAACCCTACAGGTGGACAAATATAAACGAAACATTATTAAATATAAATATTAAGTATGATAGGGCTCTAAGACCTTGGGAACCATGTGTACTTATTGATACTAAGTGTACTTATTAATATTTTGACAGTAAGCTTCATAGATCCCATAGTCTGCCAAAATCAATAAATGCCCAATAAATACAAATTTTAAGTAATGTCCTGTGTACTAACATCTGGATTGCATTGGTTAAAAGCATTACCAATACCTTTAGAATAATTCTCCAGCACAAAAATGTAACCAATACATACCAATGCAAAATAAAAGCTGAACAAAACTGTTGTTCCAAATGGATAAAGTTGTAAGCATAAGGTAAGAACATAAAGGTTATTACATATTGACCTACGTGCATTTACGGAAATAGCAAACAATTTCAAAGGTGAAATGACTGACAATGCATGTCATGTTTTCTGTTAAGTAGTTTGTGCATTAAGGGAAAGCACTGGCCTCCCAGCATATAGCAGTAAGTGTGTTTCTGTAGCCCATTATTCTGAGTGGCTAAAAGCTAAATGGATCCTCTGATGCATTAAAATTGTTGACTCGCTGATACTTACAATACACTGCATGTAATTTATTGTGTTGATAAGTGTTATGTTACACTGCAGCACCATGACGTTGCTATGTATTAATTTTGACTAGCATAACAGCATGAGCATTATATGTTTATGTATGGTGGCTTTTACAGTATATAACAACAAAACAGGTTTGAGCAGAGTATATCTACAGTCATACTTTTGCTAATTTTATACAAAAAATTATAATAATTAAACAACATCAAACAAATCAAATCTAACAGATTATTACAACTGGTTGCTGCATGGACATGAGCAGACTTTTTACAGATCTGCTTCTCTAAAATCTGCACCCACTTCAGAATGTTATTACTCAATTGAATGGGTGTTATTAGTGGTTATCAGCTGATAGATATGGACAGTGGCAGATTTAGTCATTGGCAATATGGCCGATTGCCCAGGGGGAATTTGCTGGGGGGTGGCATATGGAGACGGTGAAAAAAAAAAAGGCCCAGTAAATGCTTTGAGATACAATTTACTTTATGCAAGTGTTTTAAGTGGTAATCCCAGAATAAAGACGTTAGGGGCCATTCACATTTGGCATCTTTTGCATGCGCAAGTTTGTTATTTTCTCTGTATGCAACCGAGACAACGCTGCTGAAAGCAATCTGACGCATGCGCGCAAAAAAAAAAAACATTCCTGCTCTGCTCCCAGTGTGAAAACCGGTTGTTTACATACATGGCCATAAAATACACGCCGTTTATGTGCTGTGAAACCGGAGTAACTTTTATGCAGAGGTGTCGGCACGCAGCGAGCTTTGCAAGTCGACAAATCTAAAAAATATGATGGTGATCTTATTTTGACTAAGCATGGCTATGAAGCAGAAAGGAGAGATGATGAGTCAGGGTGGTAGTACTTAATAACATAAATTCTCAGCCATGAGTCGGTCTAAGACAACAAATAGTTACATAAAACATTTTTTTGTATTCTATTGAATTGTGTTTAATATTCATGCAAAAGATTTCTTAAGCACTTCACTCCAGTTGTGTCTACATTGTTTTTCAGTTACATTTACATTTGTGTAAATGTTTTCCAGTTACATTTAGGATTGATTTCTGTTATGCTCGCCTATGACGTCAGCACCACCCTGCTACAGACAACTCTTCAAGCTTATTTTTAGAAATATGATCCATGACAAAGATTTAATCTCTCGGTTTATTATATTATAATCCACGCTATAATATTATAAACAAATATATACGCAAAACACATAGACCTATGTTCCTTTTAGATTAGTAGTTTAGATAGTTTTTTTTAAGGGGAAAATACATTTTGTTTTGCTTTACGATTGTTGTATAAGTTTTAAAACTGTATATATAAATGTGCCTACACAGTATTATCATAAGACCATGTTTAAATAAGTGTATCGCTCACGTGCATACAGCCCGCTTACCTTAGTAACAGGCGACAGAAATGAGGAGATGAGGCATGAGGGACAAGTCTAATGTTATATGCCTGCAAGTTCCACCATGGGCACAGAACAACATTCAATATTATTTTTTGTCACGGAGTACAGCGAAAAGCAGCTCATACAGTTACATATGCTGTACATTTTAAGCAGGAGTGTAAATATTGCAGTTATGACACAGTTAAATGTGTTCAGATGAAGAAAAAAACAACGAGAAATCTGTTGATCACGTTAAAAGGACAGTTAACATGTATGTATTTTTACACATTTATTCACACTTTTGCATTACTGAGAGCAGGAAAGAGACAGGCTGCACTGGTAAGCAGTATCTTCATAATATTGTTTAATTAAAATAAATAATAAACAAATAAATCTGTCTTGGCAGTCTTTACAAGTGAAAGCATTATCTACACCCAATATGAATTCCCAATTAGAAAAATACTACAAACTATAAAAAACTACTCATGAAAATACTTTAATCACAGACAAATCCAAATGCCCAACACAAGTGAGCTGCGCTCCAGACCAGTTCAGCTCGATGATGTATAATGTCTCCGACACCACCTGTAGTCCCATTTAGCAACTTGATAGCAACCGTCTTTTAAAGAAGCGTAACCGATTTAAAAAATCAAGAGTGTGATGTAACTGAGGTGTTTTATGTCGTAGAGTAAAACGTGAAAGTATCTTGAGTTTGTGTTAGCTACGGACCTTAAGCGATTTAACTAAAATCCCATTGATAAAACCCACTGACTTTGGGATGAGGAAACCGGAACTGCTAAAATGCTAACTCGCTTCCGGGTTTTTGCATACAAACTGACGTCATAGTTCCCCCACTCTATTGATGACCTTGCAGCAAAAAAATTGAGGTAGTGGTAGGAATTGAGGTAGTGGTGGTTCGCTCAGAAGGCTGTTATCATCCATCCACATGGTTAATCAGCTTTACTAATAGAGAAGACTCCAGATGCAGATCTGTTTTTTTAAATGACTGTGACTGTTGGGTTTAGGATTGGGGTAGATGTTAATTAAATACAATTAATGGGAAATTTAATAAGTAATATAAACAATTTGTGTGGTTAATCAACTATACTAATAGAGAAAACTAAACTCCAGATTCAGATCTGTTTTTACATTACTGTGACGAATTTAGGGTTGGGAAAGGGGTAGACATTAGCCCCTTTCACACAGTGATACAGGTAAATATCCGAAAAATTTCTGGAAAGACTTTACCGATAAATAAAAAAAAAAAGCGCTGTTCACACAGGCAAGGATGTTCTTTTATTTTTCAGGAAAAGACTATTCACATATCCATTCCAAAATACCGGTAAATTCTGACATCATTAACCAGAAATTACCTCTAAACGGCTGCGCTTGTATTTGTAAACAGAAGGGGTCAGGCTTTTGTTGATGGTTTCACTTTTATTTAAATCTTTCTTAGAATGCAGCTGCTGCTTTGTCCCAGAGACATCCAAAAGCAGAAGTGCGAACCAGAGCTAAATGTTTAAGCAACTGAAGCAGAGCTTGAATGTAAACAAACATCGGTTTATCATAAGCATTTTATCCATGATTTTTTTACACAGTTTGCATAAATAATGAACATAGAAACGTTATCTAACTAACAACTAGAAGCTAAACGTGTCTGGAAAAATATTCAGAAGCTTTTATTTTCATAAACAGCAAAGATGACAATGTATCTGAATGTTGTGATTGGCTGGAGTAGGCATCTCACGTCAGTACGGTCTAAGCGTGAATGCGCTCTTTACGGCAATTTTCTTTCTGCGTTCACACAGCGTAGAATTACCAGTAATGTTACAACTTTTTCCTGAAAATTGCCTGAACGAATTTACCGGTATATTCAAAAAGAGCCTGTTCATTTGCTGGTAATTTTCCGGAAAGGCCTGTATGTGTGAAAGGGGCTATTAATTAAATACAATTAATCGGAAATTTAATAAATAATATAAATAATTCTTGTGTGATCTATGTTCTATGTGATCTATAGCTGATTAACCATGTGGATGGATGATAACAGCCTTCTGAGCCTACCAGTAGGCGCAGAAGGCCCCTACTAGCCCATATCTATTACTGATAATGCTCATTCAATCAAGTGATAACATTCGAATCAGCTGAAATCTCTAATGGAACTATATTACTACTTTGCTACTATTTAACATATTTTAATATTTGTCAAAAGGATCCCATAGTTTATTTTATTTACTAATAGATGTTCACAAATGCTCTCTCAAAGATAGTCCTAATATTAAAAAAGAAAACAACATATAAAAAAAAACAAATGTCAAAATTAATATTCTGACAATAATAATAATTTATGCCGGATGTTTAGCTATTTTTATTCAAATATATACAACATAAAAATATTATGACAATATATTATAAAAATAGGGTAACACTTTATTTTGATGGTCCATTTGAGTATTAGTAGACTGTCAGCTTAATATCTGTTAATACTGCTCCTTCAACATTGTCAAACATACATGTCAACTTACACAAACCCTAACCCCAACTTTAACCCTAGCCCCAATCTAATAGTCTACTTATAATCTAATGAGAATTAGTTGGCATGTAGATGCAATGTAATTTAAATTCAACAAACAGACCATCAAAATAAAGTGTGACCAAAAAGATTGATTACAACAACAGTCCAGAAATATTCATGTCTTTAGTTTTAGAAAAAATCTTATATTTAATGCCACATTTAAGCTTAGTTTCTTGAATAATGCATTTCCAACTAACTTATTAATTAATTAATTGTTTAGGTAATTTTTATCTTAGGTGTTATTATACATGATTAATAATGCACTGTCTGTTATTGTAAAACAAAATTAAAGTTATGTGTACAAAATGTTACTGCAGTTCATTATTAAATAGCAAAATATATATTCACAAAGGCGGCAACACCATAGCTCCAAAAATGGCAATTTATTAAATTAAAAAGGCTGATACAAGGCGTGTAACATTTCGAGCTCACGGCTCTTCATCAGACATTATTAAATAGCAACAATTATTGCTGATTAGAACTTCATGATATAGCCACATTGATTTTAAATATAGTACAAGAGTATATAATTACAGCTAAACGATTTGTGTAGGAACACAAATGAGCTACAGTACAATTATGCCAGTATTTGATATGAGTAAGTTTATGTAAGTTCGCCTGCTATCAGTTTTTAAAGATTCCCTGAGAGTCCAATAAAAAGAATTGACATTTTATAATCACTACTCAAAAAAATAAAAACCTTTTAGAGTGAAACTGTTTTCTGATCTCAGACAGCTATAATTTGCAAAATGAGATCTGTTTGACTTTTGAGTTTCATTTTGTAATGGTATTATTATTATTATTATTACTATTATTATTATTATTATTATTATTATTATTACAACAATGTTATATACTGTATATTTACAAAATATTGTAACATTTCTGAAGAAACAGGTAGCACATATGATACATGAAAAGAAAAGCAAAAGCAAAGGAAAATAAGTGGCAGTCGACTAACTTGACCTATATATAAACTATTAATCTGACTTAAAATGTAACATGAGAAGCAACAATCATGTCAAACACATGAAACGATCATCACATTAAGTCACTGCAATCAATGCACAGCAACTTCACTTCCCCTGAGACCCATCATTGGGAAACACATTAAATATAAGCACAGTACTTTACAACTAAATAGAAAAAACCCAAAAACAATTACATTTATAGAGATCATTTTTTTAGCAACACTACCAAAAATGTAATGGATGTTTAAAGGAAAACTTACGATCCATAATCTCTGTATTCTGGAGAGCTTGCGCGTCTTCATGTTGAGATGTTGCTGAAGCACAGCAGTTTGCGGATGCGTGTGGGAGAAACGCGGCCCAGGTCACAGGCTGAAGATCGTTTAATGGTGACGTCTGGCTTAAGTGCACCTGATCCGGATCTTAACCACACACTAAGACTCAGCACTAACCCTGCCAGCTACTCACATTAAAGGCCTCCCTGATGTCTGTGTGTGAATTGTCTCTGTCTGTGGTCTGAGTTTTACTTTGACTAGCTGAGTGCTGGGTTTCTTTATTTGCCCACTATCATACTATTTTGTTTGATTGAAATTTAAGGGTGCTTAACCTGGCCCTTTGTTTTGGAACCTGCCACATTTGCCTTTTAGCTCAGTTCATTTAGGCATGTGAGAACAGACTAACAGACCAACAAACCATGCTATAATGTATGATGGTTAATTACTGATATATACTGTAGTGCCCAGAATAAATGAGTACACCCATCACGGACCTCTCTTTTAGATTAATATTTTCAACAGGGTGCTATAGATATTATAGCTTAAAGCTAGGGCCAGACGAAATCTGATGATGTTTTTTGCTATTTCTGCTGAGAATTTTGGTAAAAATCTGCGGATTTCTGCGGAATTATTTTGGGAGTATCATAACTAAAACCTTAATATGTTAACTAAAAAATGATATCTTTTTAACTTGTATTTAATGTTTAAAATGCAAATCCAATTAGATTAACTGTAAATTGTTAACTTTAAGTAAATAAACTAAATTAATGATGGACTAAAAATCTGCGGAAATCTGCGGAAAATCTGCGGAATTCTGCGCGCGCAGATTCCGTGTGGGCCTACTTATAGCTAATACTATTAGCTTTTGCAAGAAAACTAAATGTTTTGCAGATTTGGTGAAGGGTTTTCTCATTGATGTGTATAGTTTTGCAAAAATAGCCAACATTTACAAAAAAAATGTGCTTAAGCCAATAGAAAAAACTGTAATCCGGGGTCACCACAGCAGAATGAACCGCCAACTTATCCAGCATATGTTTTATGCAGCGGATGCCTTTCCAGCTGCAACCCATCACTGGGAAACATTCATACACACTCATACACTACGGACAATTTAGCCTACCCATTTCACCTATACCACATGTCTTTATTTTGAACACAGGTAAAACTGTTTTGAGGCAAAAAAAATCATTTTGCAAGAGAAGACAGAAGTTTTGTTAACAATGCTTGAAGATGAGGTTTTATGTTTAATAGTGTAAGAAAATGGAGCAAAATTCAGAAATTGTGTTTTAGCAATTGAAGAAAGCTGTAACAGGTCTCAGTTGTAACGCCTATGATCATACCCACATGACAGGATTTGCAAAGAAACTGGCATTTAAAAAAAATCTGTTGCAACTCTGTGATCCAACTGCATTTCAAGAAGCAGTAAGTGGTACATATTTTTATAGCATTTGAACTACACATTGAGCTATTTAGAGTTAAATTCAACTCTTCAAATTTGTTTCACATTATATTTTTATCTCTTGTGCAAATTAATTATGAACAGCAGCTACGCTAATTCTTTTCTTCTCAAGGCCTCTAGATTGTGGAATGTCACTCAGTTAGACATAAGACCTGTGAAGAGAGGATGCCAACTCTGAGGACTTAAAGAGAAAAATAAACAATAAACAAATACACTTAATTAAACGTTCCTGTCACAGTCACACAAGTAAGACAAGGATGGTTATCTATAAGGGTATTTATTTAAAACAAAGCAGCTGATGCAGAGATATGAAGCAGGTAAATGGTGTAGCAGAAGGAGTGCGATCTCACACACAGTTCATATGGTAAGCATTAGATCTTCAGTCAAACACCAGATAAGATTAGTCACTTCCCTTATTCAGTTGTATTAGCATCTATTGGCGAAGAGAGAGGAAGAGGGAGAGAAGATGAGGTGAACCATCAAACTTTGATTCCAGCCGGTAAGTAAGTGAAGGAGGTGAGTATTTTATGGTGTGTGGTGATTGCGGGTGCAGATGCAGGTAATCAGTATTCTGGTGATTGTTCATGGGTGTGGTGAGAGGTGGATGGTGAGAGAGAAAGGTGATTGGAGCAGCAGGAACGAGCAGAGGGTGTGACAGTACCATTATTAAGCCGCCGTCACACTGGGCTTTTCTCCCCATAGACTTCCATTCATACGCACGCGAATGAGTCAGACCAGAAATGCAGGGTCATGCGTCGGAGTTTCGCAGGTTGCTGCGGTGCAAAGTTCAAGCTTGGTGAACTCTGACCTGCGAAATCACATCACTTGACTGCGTGAGACCAATCCAGGATTAAAACATGACCTCTCTAAACAGAAATTTAAAACATGGAGCAATCGCTCACTTTTTTTAATGTCTAATCATCTTGTTTAATCCCGCCCCTTTACGCAGCGTCGTACGACAGAATTTTGCAAGCTTAAACTCTAGTGTGACTTCGGCTTTTCATGTAAATATTATTTCTTTTGCAAGGACACTATATACTGTATAACAGCAAGCTAACTATGTTTATATATATAATGTCCACTCTATACGCAACTGCTTAACTTTTCTGATTTTGACTGTAATGCTTTTGAAAGATAATTAAAATTAAAAAGTGTAAAAAGCAATATACAAGTAACCATGACTTTAATAGAACAATGCAGCATCATAAAAGGAGGTGATTGAATCCATCTAAAATCAACAGTACATGTTTAAGTTTAATCAGCTGTGTAATATTGCATACAGCTGTGTCAGTTATATCAGCTCACAGCAGGTACATACAGTACATTAAAGTAATTAGTGCAAACATTTTGTAGAAAAATAAAGAGAGGTCGCACCATAACAACTTTCCCTAATATATTTTGAGATCCTATTTCTGCAGCATATGCTGATGGATGCAGTTTTGAAATGTTGAGTGTTAAATGTACAGTTTATTCTGATCTATTATTAGATCTAATTATTATTTTTGTATTGATTTGTACGAATAATATGATATGTTGAATAATAATATGATATGTTGAATAATAATATGATATGTTGAATAATAATATGGGGCGACGCAGTGGCGCAGTGGGTAGTGCTGTCTCCTCACAGCAAGAAGGTCGCTGGTTTGAGCCTCGGCTGGGTCAGCTGGTGCTTCTGTGTGGAGTTTGCATGTTCTACCTGCGTTTGCATGGGTTTCCTCTGGGTGCTCCGGTTTCCCCCACAGTCCAAATACATGCGGTACAGGTGAATTGGGTATGCTAAATTGTCCGTAGTGTATGAGTGTTAATAAGTGTGTGTGGATGTTTCCCAGAGAGGGGTTGCGGCTGGAAGGGCATCCTCTGTGTAAAAATGTGCTGGATAAGTTGGCCGTTTATTCCGCTGTGGCGACCCCGGATTAATAAAGAGACTAAGCCAAAAATGAATGAATGAATGAATAATGATATGTTGAATAATAATATGATGTTGAATAATAATGTGATATGTTGAATAATAACGTGAAATGTTGAATAATAATGTGATATATTGAATGATACGATGTATTGTTGATATTTTATTTTATTTAAAATTTTAATTATTATGTATAAATATCTGTGTTTACTGTTTTGTTTTTATTATATATGCATGTTACTTTTTATGTAAACTGTAGAACTGCTTTGGCAATACAGTTGTAACATTTGTCATGCCAATAAAGCATATATTGAATTGAGAGAGAGAGAGAGGGAGAGGGAGAGGGAGAGAGAGAGAGAGAGAGAGAGAGAGAGAGAGAGAGAGAGAGAGAGAGAGAATGGTAAATGTACAGTTTATTCTGATCTATTATAATTTTTGTATTGATTTGTACAAATAATATGATATGTTGAATAATAATTGAATAATAATGTGATATATTGAATAATAATGTGCTATATTGAATAATATAATGTATTGTTGATATTTTATTTAATTATTATATATAAATATCACCTTTTTTGCCACTATTTACTGTGTTTACTGTTTTGTTTTTATTATATATGCATGTAACTTTTTATGAAAACTGTAGAACTGCTTTGGCAATACATTTGTTACATTTGTCATGCCAAGACAGCAATTATTGAATTGAATTGAATTGAGAGAGAGAGAGAGAGAGAGAGAGAGAGAGAGAGAGAGAGAGAGAGA
>CAIGQZ010001464.1:992195-1009155 GCA_903798205.1 Danio tinwini | reverse complement strand
AGAGAGAGAGAGAGAGAGAGAGAGAGAGAGAGAGAGAGAGAGAGAGACTTTGACTTTTAAAAAGCAATTTATTTTACAGATTATACAATTAAAAAACTTTTATAAAACCATTTTTTTTTTCCTATTCCCAGTCAAAGAAAATATTATTGTCTTTTACAAATACAAAACCTTTGTTAATACACCATTTTTTTTTCAAAAACCAAATCGTCCCTATTCATTCGATAATATTCATATTCTAAACAAATTCTTGATTCCACAAAGACTTTAAACAAATTAACCACATTGACTTTCTGATCTTCCAAATCAGCTCTGTATGCCTTCCAGATAGCAAATTTTGCCTGGCCAATCAGAAAGTCGGAAAAAGTACAAATCTCTTTTTTAATAAAGGAGTACTTATGACCATAAATGAACATTGTATTTGTGAAATTAAGACCTAAACGTCATCACGTTTTTTACACACAGGACAGAAAGAAGAATTCGAAAAGTTGCATTTAAACAAAAACACTCTTGTTGGTAGAGAACAGTGCAAAATTCGCCATTGTAAATCACCAGACCTTTTTGGAAGAGGGTTTTTGTATAATAAACACCAAGAAGGCAAGTTAGTTTCAAAATCAGACAACAAAGATCTCCATTTTGTATCTTTTCTTTCTTTTAACTGTCTGATATAAAAAAAACTTTACACAAATATTATATAAAACTCGCTTATTTGTTATAGAAAAAGGAAGACTTTTTACACCTTTAAAAGATAGAAGCAGGTTAACACTATCATCATTATTATTTTCAAACTGTTCTATTTTTGGCGTTATATACATTTCTGGAAAAAAGACTTCCGTAAAAGTATTGGACATGGATTCTGATATAAAATCTGATAAAGATTGAGGAAAATAATTTTTTTATTTTTCCACAATATTCCCTATTATTCACTCTGATCTACGTCTAACTTTCCTAGTGATTTCTTGTCTTGAGCACCATTTTCTTTCTGATAAATTCAACAGATTCCCAACTCTAGTTATTCTTGCAGAAACGAAGTTGTCAATATCTTTTTTTGACATACTAATCTTTTTAAACAACCATGGATTATCAAAAAGTGGTTCATCAAGCCCAAAATGTATGTGTCCTTTGCTCTATTTTAAAAAAATTCCAAGCTTTAAACACAGATTCATAGAACTTTATATTGTTTTTTTCTTTCAAACTATTTTCTGAAATTAAAAACATTTGTTTATCATACCCCATCATATTTTTTGTTCGTAAAATTTCAAGAGTGAAACTGACCCATGGTATTGAGCTCGAAGAATAAAGCAGTTTTTGGGCTGTCTGTAGTCTCATTGCATTAACTTTAGAGACTAAATGAATTAAACCTTGACCACCTTCGTTAACAGGAAGAGAAAGTACTCCAGGTGGGAGCCAATGATGTTCACTCCAAAAAAAGTCCACAAAAGCTTTTTGAAGTTCTAACAAAAGCTCTTTAGGAGGGTCCAGTACTGTCAATCGGTGCCATAGCATTGAAGCAGCAAGATTGTTCACTACTAAAACTCTACCTCTATAGGAGAGTTGTGCTTGAATCCATTTTCATCTATGTAACTTCCCAGTGACTTTCTCAATGAGTCCTTCCCAATTCTTCTCCATGAATTGTTCAGTACCAAAAAAGAATCCAAGTATTTTGACACCTTCTTTATTCCAATGACACTGATGTGGGAGTTTTGGTGGATTCCGGTCTGACCAAGAGCCAAGTAACAGGGTATTGGTCTTTCCCCAATTAACCTTCGCAGAAGATGCATTTTGGAATAAATTGAGACAAGACAGTAAATTTGTGACATGCTCTTCTGATCTGATGACCACTGTAATGTCATCAGCATAGGCTGTCAGTTTTACTGTTGGTGTAGACAGAGGTTTAGAGGATGGAAAAGTTAGGCTTTGTAATTTCTCTCTCAACAACTTCAATAATGGTTCAATAGAGAAAGAGACCAGATAAACTGCAGCCATGTCTTACTCCTCTCTGTACTGGGAAGGGTCTTGTCAAAATTCTATTGATTTTCTGCATGCTGTAGACATCTTTATACAAAAGTCTTATCCATGAAATGATCTGTTTTCCTAAACCAAAATTCTTAAGTGCTGTAAATAAGTATTCATGGTCCACTTTGTCAAAGGCCTTTTCTTGATCTAGACACACTAGGCCAAGATCCAGTTTGTGCAAGCCAGTTAAATATAACATATCTCATATAAGAAAGAGATTGTCAAAAATGTATCGTTTAGGAAGGCAATACGATTGATCTTTGTGAATAATTGATGTTAAAGAGTCCTTAAGGCGATTGGTCAACACTTTAGAAAATATTTTATAATCCGTTCCTAACAGTGAAATTGGTCGCCAAATTTTTAATAGACCAAGATCTCCTTTCTTAGGTAAAAGAGTCACCACAGCTCTTCTACAGCTGAGAGGCAAAGTTCCCAACTTAAAACACTCATGTAACACAGCATATAAATCTTGTCCAATGATGGGCCAGAAAGCTTTATAAAACTCGGGTGTCAAACCATCCAATCCTGGTGTTTTTCCTGGAGATTGTTGTTGAACAGCTTTGTCTAACTCTTGGAGGTTTTTCCTGAGTTTTTTCCAGTTCAGCTTTATCATCTTCTCCAAGTTGGTATACCTTCTAAAAGCTGATCAACTGCTTCAGGGTTGCAAGGTTGTGCAGTATACAAATCTTCATAAAACCTTAGAACTTGGAGATTTATTTCCTTCTTTTCATGAATTTCCTTTCCATTTGATAATTTAAGATGCTTTATTTCTTTTCTTTCTGAGCTTTTTTTTCCAGAGAAAAAAAGAAAGTTGTTGATGAGTCCATACTATTTAGATGTAAAAATTGACCTTGTACAGATGTGTTGTGACTTCTTTCTTCATACAAGTTTTTTTAAGACTAAGTTGTACTTTTTAAGTATCTTCGCAGTCTCACCATCATCATCTGGGCCAAAGGAGCTGCTTAATTTGAGAATTTGTTGTTCTAGAAATTTAACTTTTTCTTTTATTTCAGCTTTTCGATTCATTGTGTATGTTGGCAAAAAATCTGAGTCTGTGCTTTGCCAATGTCCCACCACTGACTCAAAGTTTTATACTGTGTCTGTCTCTCACATGGCTTCTATCCATAGTATAATCGAGAGTACAATTAAAATCACCGGCTATAAAAATCATTCTATTATTTGGAATTTCTGAAATAACATCTTGTAATTTTTTAAAAAAGGTCACTCTTCCTGAGCCATCATTTGGAGCATAAACATTGATTAGTGAAAAACTTAAATCATATATCTTAATATCTAACATTTGCAATCTGCCAGGTATAATTTCTGTTACTTAATGTTTTTGAAATTGCAAATCTGCAGAAATGAGAATGGCTACTCCGGCGCTAACATTTGTTCCATGACTAAGGAAAGCTTTACCATTCCACTGTCTTAGCCATTCTGCCTGATTTTCCATATCTGTGTGTGTTTCCTGCAGTAAAATGACATTCACTTTTTTCATATTTATAAAATCAATTGATAAAATACTTTTTTCCACACTACGACATCCATTAATATTTAAAGTTCCAAAATTTAAGAATGTCATAGTGCATACCACAAAAGAAACCCTAACTATGTACTTTTTATTTCTTTTGTTCTATTTAATCATATTTGCTTATTTTTGTCATACTTTTCACTTTAGTCATAATTTTCTTAAGGCGATATCGTTTCTGTCTGCTCAATTCTTCAAAAGTTGCTTTTTCCATAGCCATTTTACAGGACATGAAAAAAAAAACGTTTCAAGTCTGGAAAAAAAGCTTCAATCTGTGGTTTACGAGCTCCCTTGCTGCTGTCCAGAAAATCACTTATTTGCTTCATTGTATACAGTTTTGAAGAGAATATTCCTGTTCTGTCAGTGTTTTCTTCATCTGACAAACTTCTAGACTCTCCAGATCATTTTCCGAGTCATTATCAGAATAAACACATTCCGAACTCATAACAGACATTTAAATGAGGTTTTCTTCCACTACCTCACCTTCATCATCATCATCATCTTCATTATTTTCTTTCCTCACCTGTTCTTTTTCTGATAATGTATCATCTCTATTTGGTTGTATTGATTCTTCCTCACCAACAACTTTTTGATCAGACATATCAGCGCTTTCAACATTATAGTTTACATTAGTTTGATCTACAGGTGGTGTTTGAGCTTTATCAGAGTGCTCGTTTACTTGGTTAACGACCTGGTCAGTTATTTGTAATTGAGATGATCTGTCATTCTGTTTATTAGTGCACATTTGCTTGACATGACCCTGTTCTCCGCACAAAAAGCACCGCATATGGTCTGAGGTGATAAAGATTGTGTAATCTTTACCCTCGTTCGTAATTTTTACGGCTAAATTGAGTGGATCTTGTTGTGCGTTCAATATCATGTACGTAAACCTTCGAAAAGACATAACGTGCTTGATATTTGGATTTTTCAAGCCTAACGGAATCATTTTGATCGGTGCTGTTAGCTTTCCGTATCTTTCGAGCACTCCTTGAATAGCTTCATTCTTAATAAACGGCGGAACATTTGATAGTACAATTTTTTTTGCTGGGCTCGATAGCGGCATTACTGGTACAAAGGTATCATTGATTATGATTCCACTTTCAATGAAATCATCAACCATTTTGACTTCAGCGAGAAAAACAACAACTGCTTTATTCATTCTAGAAGCTGATTTAATGTTTTGTCCACCAACCTTTTCCCTGACTGCAACCAACACATCCTCCATAGATATGGAATCATCGGCCATACATTTAAATCCATGTTTGAGCGTCAAAAGCGAGAAATCCTCGCTTGACCCCATTGTTGGAGTTTACCGACCTCGGTCGGCAAAAAAACAACAACTATAATAAAATCTAAGACTATACTATTAACTCTTAGAAAAACAAAATAATGAAAAACAACAAATTTTGTAATAATTGATAAGTTTGTGAAACAAACTCTCAAAAGCGTGCTCCAGAACTCTAAACTCCTCCCGCTACACACAATCCTGAGAGAGAGAGAGAGAGAGAGAGAGAGAGAGAGAGAGAGAGAGAGAGAGAGAGAGAGAGAATGGTAAGGGAAACGTTTGCACATGTAATAGTGATTTTCTTTTTTTAAATACAGGTCACAGCAAGATGTACATTTATTGGTCAATTCTTTACACACTTTTGTGTGAATTTGCTGGTCTGAATTCACATCTTTAAATCTAGAATTCAGGAGATTGTCATCTCATGGTGAATGGAAGTCAGTGGAAGTAAAAGTGTATTGTGACCACCTCTAAACAGCCATGAAACAATCTTTCAGACTGTAACAATATAATCTTTTTAAGGTTACATTTTATAAGACAAACTGTACAGTTCAACAAAAGTTCTTTCTGAAAACGTACCGCTATATACATTTCTGGAGAGCGCCAAATACATCCAGCAGGTACATTTTTTTGCAGTTTTTGATTTTGCAAATCCACCAGAGGCTGCTTTGCATCCTTTGTAAATTTTTTGGCCTGTTTCCACTGACTGGTACAGTACGGTACAGTATGGGCCATCTTTATCAGGCTTGCGTTTCCACTGCTAAAATCGTACCAAGGGTACTCTTTTGGTGGACATGGTGTACGACAGAAAGTTTCAGTCAACATCATTTTTGCTCGAGAAAATGTCTACAGTAAAGCTGTATGGGTCATTCATATATCATATGAGAAGCACTTCTCACAAAACAGATGCTTTATACACATAAATACTTCTGTATAAATGTTTATTACTAACATTTCTATGAACAAAATTTGATTATAACTGCAGATCAATGATGCGAACTAGCCTACTGTAATGTCTGCAATTATATAAAATGAATAAATAAATGCAACATATATAAACACATACAGACCATTACAGTCTCTATATGTTACCAGTTACAGAAACACTACACACAGCATACATTTAGTCCTTATTTAGGTTCAAAAACAACAAGAAATATAGCCCACAGTCAGAGCAAACCTCTCATCTGTGTCTTTAATCTTTACCAGCAAATGTAACCTCTGTTAGAGAGTAATTCTGTCATTCCGAGTTTATAATAGTCCAAAAGGTGATGATAGGAGTTAAACATAGCGGTTTGTTCATGTTTGCGGAAAAAAAAATATTTGCTCCTTTTTTCCAGCTTCTCTTTTGTTTTTTCGCGCTTCACTCTTGCGTTTATCTGTTTCTGAAATGATTGGGTTTCAAAAGTATGACAATAATCAAGTGCACGTTTTTTTCATCAACTCAAGAAGTTTGTTATTTCAAATATAGACTTGCAATCGAAACCGCTCGCGCTTTAGATGGGCTCATCTAAAACTATGGGGCACAGGGTAGAATCTGCTCTTCTTCTTGGCTTTGTGGTTGTTCATCAAGACGATGACAAGGTTTGTTTGAGCTTGGGTCGGCCATGGCTCGTTATTTTATGTAGATACTATTACAGTGTAATGTATTGGCTGTGTATTTAAAACCTGAAGGTTCTTTTGTTTTCATTCTGGCTTGTTGCACAAACAAATGACGTATCTTTGCAAACCAATAGCGTTCACATGTGCGTCTAGATCCACCTTTTGGTACCCTTGGTACCCTTGGCAAAGGGTGACTAAAAAGTGGTACGGCACGATTCGATATGCCTTTTTACAGTGGAAACGGCAATAAAGTACCGAACCAAACCGTACCGTACCACTCAGTGGAAAAGGGCCATTTGAGAGTCAATTCATGCCTGCTGTTTTCACATAAATCCACAAGAGGCCATTGTCGACTGACTGATTTACAGATCGACTGACCCACCCTCCTCCTTCCCTAAACCCAATCAATAGTGTTTTCAAAAGCACAAATTGACCCTCCCACCCACTTCCCTATACCCAACCAACAGTTTTAAAAAGTAATCCAGAACAAGAAAAGCCCTCATCTGATTTTTTTTACCACATTTTTAGATTTCACCATATTCTCACCATGTTATTTACTTGTTTATTTTATTTTTTGGCTTCTGTTTTTGTCTTATCCACTTTCTGGAATCATTCTTCACTAGAATCGAACCCCATTATCTGGTCAATGCCTCTCAGCATCTCAAGTTCAACAGCATACATGGCGATCTACTGGACAAACTGGTAACAGCGGGAAAGTCTTCCAGTAAACAGACAGCTGGTAAGCGCAAAAAGGAACAGCATCATACCGCCTCATAGCATTTGTTTTAAGGACGAAATGCAACCATATGTAATTCTGGCTAAATAATTTGCGATCTCCAGAATTGTAAATAGGGCTACATTTTCAGAATGAGCCTATGTTGGTAAAATTTGCTCCAACACAAAATGTGAAATACAGCTCATTTATCTGCCAGCCAACATGTTCTTAATAAACTACCATAAGTAGTATTTGGAAGCTGCTTCACTTTTAATTTGTTCCTCAAACAAAGACTTCAGATAATTTGCAGTGAGTTCTGTTTGAACTTTGGGTACTTTAAAATCACCATATGAAAAACAAAAGCTCTGACATTCTGTCTCACATATCTTTGTGTTTCATGGAAAGAATGATTCACAACTGAACGCTTTTACATGAACTGCGCCTTTAACATTTTAGGATGTATATGCTAGGCCTGTTTGTTCATCTCTGTAAGCTAATATGGTATATTCCAGCTAATGTAAAACTAACTGACCTTTCTCAAGTACTTGAGTTGTCTCATGAAACCCCTGCTGAGTGGAACAGGGACACATGAGAACAGTATCGCGTTCATGGAGTCAGCGGTGTCCAACCTCTGACAGCCCCAAATCAACACTCACAAACACAGATCTAGCAGAAAACCGCTTTAAACTGTTTCACTGGCATCAGCACCAAACCACTTACCAATCCATTAGGCTACATTTACACAGCATGTATCAGCATTACAAAACCACACATCTAAACACAGTGATAAGCTCCAGCTAACCCCTTGACTTCAGATGGTGAGTTCTGCTAATGCAGATGCCACAAATTCACTGCAGTTAGAATGCAAGGGTTTATTCACAGGCACTAGAGCGATGTATGCTAAAAGTGAGAGAAATCATACTCCTCTCCAATAAATAACTTAAAAGTAGATGAAATATGTTGTTTTGTGGCTTAATTTGGGAAGAAGCAGGTTTATTATGTGAGGTAACAATTTTATTCATTCAATTGAAAACTATTCAACATACACTACCTGACAAAAGTCTTGTCGCCTATCCAAGTTTTAGGAACAACAAATGATAACTCGACTACTAGTTGATAATTTGTTATCAGAAGTGGCTTATATGAAAGGCAAAGGCCTCTAGAGTATGCTTATTTTACCAAAATAAAATATGATCATGCCTTGATTTTTAATTATTTAATTATGACAGTAAGGTCTGACATTGCTTAGACAAAAATTTTGTCAATTAACAGAAATAATGTACAGTATAAACTATAAAGTCATGGTGCAGTGAAAAAAGAATTAATATTGTGTATGACTCCCATGAGCTTGGACGATTGCATCCATACATTTCTGCAATGACTCAGATAACTTATTAATAAAGCCATTTGGAATGACAAAGAAAGCATTCTTGCAGGACTCCCAGAGTTCATCAAGATTCTTTGGATTCATCTTCAATGCCTCCTCCTTCATCTTACTCCAGACATGCTCAATAATGTTCATGCCTGGTTACTGGGCTGGCCAATTCTAGAGTGCCTTGACTTTCTTTGTTTTCAGGAACTTTGATGTAGATGCTAAAGTATGAAAAGGAGTGCTATCCTGCTGAAGAATGTGCCCTCCCCTGTGGTTTGCAATGTAATAGACAGCACAAATGTCTTGATATCTCAGGACTCTTGCATGCCCCCATACAGAATATAACCACAAAACATGATTTTTCCTTCACCAAACGTGATTGATTTTTGTAAGAATCTTGGGTCCCTGTGGGTTCCAATAGGTCTTCTGCAGTATTGCTATGATTGGGATGCAGTTCAAAAGACGGTTCATTGGACAAATCTACCTTCTGCCACTTTCCAAACTATCAACTAGAAGTCAAGTTATTATTTGTTGCTCTTAAAACTGGGATCGATGATAAGACTTTTGTCAGGTAGCATATATACAGTATGTGTGTGTGTGTGTGAATTTTTATATTTTATATTAGATTTTTATCCATATGAGTTGCATATTAAACAATTATCGCATTTGCATGCCTTGATCTATCTTTTTGCCTCCATACTTAATTGAAACAAACAATTTTCTTTCTTTTACATTCATTCATTCATTCATTTTCTTTTCAGCTTAGTCCCTTTATTAATCTAAGGTCGCCACAGCGGAATGAACCCCCAACTTATCCAGCATTTGTTTTACGCAGAGGATGCCCTTCCAGCCGCAACCCATCTCTGAGAAACATCCATACACACTCATTCACATTCATACACCGTGTAACGTCCGTGTAAACGGCTTTTCATCTCGTTTTATGCTTGAACAACTAAATGAATGCTGAAGTCGATTGAACTGATTGTATTTTAATTACATTACAATGTTGATGCTGTAAAAGGAACCATATAAAATTTTTAAAAGTCTCAATAACCTTTTACCAGAAGTGTACCCTATTGTACTGGTTTAGTATTTACTACTAATTTAAAGACTACAGAGATACCTGTAATAAAATAATTACAAAATATGCCCATGGAAAGCTAAAATAAATGCCTCTGCAAATGAAATCAGGGGCAAACGTTGACCGTTTTTAAAAAAAGGTTTTCTGACCCTGTAGATAAGCATCCCTCCTACTCACAGGTGGATATTTTTTGGAGTATGTTGACATCACACACTGATTGGTCGTTGCAAACTTTCTTCTTAACATGATTCTATTCCGGATTTTGTAGGAGGTCTAATATTTAACGTTGACGTCAACATGAAATGGCTTGAGATTATTTTTACTGTAAGTACTACTCATTTTAATGACTTTTTTTTTTTTTACATTATTTTGAGAGAGAGATAACAACTTTATAGCCTACATGAAAATCAAAAAGAAATCCATAATAGTGAATGAGCGCAAAATAATGAATGTTATTTTTATTAGAAAACAAGAAGCCGCAATGAATATCATATTTAGTTGCTCGGATTCAGGCAAACTAACAGTGCTGGTATTGCTTGATCTTAGTGCTGCATTTGACACTGTCGATCACAGCGTAGTTTTGGATAGGCTGGAACACTGGGTTGGGCTGGGATGGTCCTCAAATAGTTCACCTTGAAGGAAGAGGTTACCATGTCAGTATAGGTGACCATAGGTTAGGTTAAATTCTGGCACCTCCCCTTTTTAACCTTTATCTCAGATCTACATAGCCTTATTGCCAAATGACTACAGCCATGTTGACACCCTCTGCCAATGCATTGATGAAATGAACAGTTGGATGTGCCAAAACTTTCTTCAGTTAAACAACAAGAAAACTGAAGTCATTGCATTTGGGAACAGAGATTCTCAAGGTGAATGTGTATGTGTAAATCAGCATCATCTCAAAAGCATTGCAAGAATTAGATGCTTTGCCTTCTGTGAAGACTTAGAGAAACTTGTTCATGCTTTTAACAGCAGCTGAGTGGATTAGTGTAATGGACTCCTCACCGGTCTTCCCAAAAAGATAGTCAGAGTTGCAGCTCATGCAGAACACTGCAGCTAGGATTCTGAACAGAACCAGAAAATCAGAGCACATCACAGCTGTTCTCAGGTCTTTTCACTAGCTCCCAGTTACATTCAGAATAGATTTTAAATATTTTATTAATTATTAATTATTATTACAATTATTATAATTGTTACTACTTGTCCATAAATCACTAAATGGCCTAGGACCTCAATACATTGCAGATATGCTCACTGAATACAAAGCTAACATATCACTCAGATCATTAGTATCAGGTAAATTAGAAATTCCAAGAGTCCAGTCAAAGCAGGGTGAATCCACCTTCAGCTATTACGCCCCCCGCTGCTGGAATCAGCTTCCAGAAATGATCAGATGTGCTCCAACATTAGGCACATTCAAATCAAGACTTAAAACACATCTGTTTAGCTGTGCCTTTACTGAATGAGCACTGTGCTACGTCCGACAGATCGCAATATTGTGTTTTTCTTTTCCTTTTCATTCTTTTATAACCTGTTTTAGCACATTTTAATATGTTTTAATCATTTTTAATTATTTAAATCTTTTTTTTCTTGTTTCTTTTATTCTTGTTTATGTAAAGCACTTTGAATCACCATAGTGTTTGAATTGTGCTACAGTATATAACTAAAGTTGCCTTGCCTTGCTCTACAGCATCTGTTATATAAAATGCAATCCACCTCATCTTCAACAAAGGAAATGTACAGGTAAAGTGCACAGAATGACATGAACAAAAATTGACTTCAAAATTCAGAGCGAGGGTTGTGTTTTATCTGTCAGGAGAGAATAGAGTAATCAAACCCACAGGCTGTGTGTTGGCTTTGATTCCCTTCAGTCCCACTGACTCTCAGCTATCACTTCAGAGTCAATATATGACAACTTGTACGGCACAGCACATTAATTCTACATGGCTTCATCATCACAAACAAGACCAACATAACTCCCTTGTTGATAGGACACACAATATACTGTAGCACTGTTACTATTCTTACAGGCTTCAAAGACACGGTCCACTGTGTACTCGCATACATTATAGTATAATAAATGTAGGAAGCTGTCAGTCTGTTTATTTTTCATACTGCCAGCAATTTTAATTATTAAACTGCCAAAATACATATGCTTTAATAAAATAAAAAAACGTTTGCCAGTGAAAGGAAACAAACAGGACTATTCTATTATGACAGTGGACTTCAAAATACATATTCTGTTCATTTCAATTGTCTAACGTGGGATGTTTACAGTCTCTTGGAGGGTTACACTGCCATCTGCTGAAGACAGAAAGATTCCTGACACGTTTGAGTTGCATACAGGGGTCAAAATGCTTGAGGTTACTGCTGAAATAATAATAATGCTTTATATTTATATATATTTTGTAGATTTCCCCCACCCCCCTTCTGTGGCCTATTGATTATCTCCATAATAGTAGTAGCAGCAGTAGTACTATTAACAATTTTACAAATGATAATCATCAGAATAAATACTGCTTTATAGAGCAATGGTGTCACTTAGCTAAAGAGGTTTTAGAGAGATTTAAATTGGATATTGATTATTCCTGTGATTTTTGTTGCATGGAAAAGGAATCTATTGTCCATATGTTTTGTGATTGTATATACACATAGATTTTCTGGGTGGATGTGGAAGATTTTCTTAGAAGGAAAACAAATATTTTATTCAAGTAAAAAAAAAGTGATATTTGCATTTATTATGTCAAAACATGTAAAAAAATACCTTTCTAGTACAACTTTTTATTATTATGGGAAAGTTTCATATACATAAAAAAATGGACTTGATTAAAGCCAAATTTTGTTCACTTCCTCCAAGAGACTAAGGACTACTGCACAAGTTTGAAAAACATTGTTAATAAACAAGCAAAGAAAACTTGTAATATTCTTCAGAAACAATTACTGAATCTTTTTATATACAATCTGGCATGTATTTTTTGTATATTACTGTATAATTCTGTATTTGTTGTTAATAAAAAAAGCAATGGTGTCACTTTTTTCTCTCTAGAAAAAAATCTTCAATGAGAAATATGTCAGTGTCATACACTGTTAGCCCTTTCTGTAGATCATGCGGTAAATAACCTGTATATATATTTGACTGTAAAACAAGTAGGATATGAAATTGTGTAGTGCAAAGAATAAATTACAGTAATTTAATTATGTATCCATTACAGGTCACTATGACAATAAATGGTAAATTACTGTTTAACATTTACTCTCCCAACTACTCTGATGCTTTGTGTTGTTATTTATAGAGTGCATATATAAGTGCATTTGTCTAAAAGGCAGAAAACAGTGATTTAGACAATAACACACACATACACAGGCTATCAGTCTAATTCTAAACACAAAGGTGTTGCCCCATTAGGGGGCCTTAAGGAAGCCAGATGATTGATTTGTTTACTTTTGAGTCTGCTCCATTCTCTGTCTATCAGTTCAGATGCAGAGTCTGACATGTTTTAAGCATTAAATACGAATTTACAATGAGTAAGTAAAACGTTTTTAAATGTTTCTGAAGGTTTCTAAAATAAGTCTGTGTATTAAGTTGTTGCTATCTTGAACTGTGTACTTGAAAGCTACATTGTTAGCTAGTTAGCATCTCCTCACCACTTGCATTACTTTCATTTAAGTATATTTGTTAATTGAATATTGCATACTGTCATATTATTGTCTTTACACTTTACACTTTACACTTTAGCTCTCAAAAATCTTTAATAGGCTATTACTAACACAACGTTTCACTCAGTTTTTTTGATTTGTTGATATTTTTTTTGTATCACTCGATTTTTTTGATTTGTTGATATTTTGCTACTGTGTTTATTTTTGATCGAGCACCTGCCTCCGAGATTTTTTAGATGTGCGCACGTTTCTGTTTTTTCCTTTCTAGTAGCTAAACAGTTTTTATACACATCAAAACCATTCAATTCAAATCTCCTCAGTTAGATAATGTGCATAAAAATCATCACAGGGAGTCACAAAAAAAAAATACATATAGCCATTCACATGCAAACCTCCACTGTCAGGTCCCAGGTCGTGAATTTGTTGCTAAGAATTTTTCAGAGCTGTGTTTCTAACTGTGAATTCATATTAATGACAATCGAAAAGTTGATGTTGCAGACTTTATTTTTTAGCAATTATATTGAGATTAATGTGAGTGCTTTTCTTTCAAATGTCTTTTCAAAAAAAGAAAGAAAAAAAACTCATTTATAGCATTTTTGCTGATGCTATGTGGATGATTAGCACTGAGTGGAGAGTAACACATTGTATTGACGAGCAGCTGGATTTCACTGCAGCCCTCTTTGCATTTTTTTGGTTGTTTTTATGTTTTTAACATTCGATATCAGGAGTCAACAAATGCCACATTAGAGCTTATCTAAAGGTAAGTAAATAGCATTTTAAGCTGAATATTAGTATCTTAACATAAAATAACTAGGAAAAATGTGACACAGCATGAGGTTCTGACAGATTTATTTTTAATTTGACCTTGGATGGAGTTTGTTAATTTATTTTATTTATTATTATTTTAATCGATATGTGATTGTAATAGTGTTGGCAGTTACTTTGAAAATATACTATATACCAGGGGTTCTCAAACTCCTGGAGGGCTGGTGTCCTGCAGATTTTAGCTCCAACCTACCTAAACACACATGCAAGTGTTTCTAGAAAGCCTAGTAAGAGCTTGTTTAGCTAGCCCAGGTGTGTCTGATTGGGGTTGGAGCTAAAATCTGCAGGACACAGACCTCCAAGACCGAGAACCCCTGCTATATACCATAGGTGTCAAACTAAGTTCCTGGAGGGCTGCAGCCCAGCAGAGTTTAGTTCCCACCCTGCTTCAACAAACTTAAGATGATCTACACCTGTAGATTTTAAACAAGCCTGATAGACTCAATTAGTTTGATCAGGTGTGTTTAATTAGGGTTAAAGCTAAACTCTGTAAAGCTGCAGCCCCCAGTAAAGCTGCGGTCACACTAGAGTTTAAAATTCTGTCGAACGGTGCTGCAAAAAGAGGCAGGATTAAACAAGATGATTAGACATTTAAAAAAGCATGCGACTGCTCTATATTTTAAAATTCCTGTCCAGAGAGGTCATGTTTTGATCCTCGGTTGGTCTCACGCAGTCAAGTGATGTGATTTTGCAGGTCAGAGTTCACCAAGCTTGAACTTTCCAATGCATCGATCTGCAAAACTTGATGCACGAGCTTGCGTTTCCGGTCTGAAGCATTCGCGTGTGTATGAATGGAAGTCTATGGGGAGAAAAGCCCAGTATGTAATAATACACTGTATGTAGTAATACACTCACCGGACACTTTATTAGGTACACCTGTCCAACTGCTCATAAACGCAAATTTCAGATCAGCCAATCACATGGCAGCAACTCAATGCATTTAGGCATGCAGATATGGTCAAGATGATCAGCTGCAGTTCAAACCGAGCATCAGAATGGGGAAAAAAGGTGATTTAAGTGACTTTGAACGTGGCATGGTTGTTGGTGTCAAATGGGCTGGTCTGATTATTTCAGAAACTGCTGATCTACTGGGATTTTCACGCACAACCATCTCTAGGGTTTACAGATCAAAAAAGAGAAAATATCCAATGAGTGACAGTTATGTGGGCGCAAATGCCTTGTTGATGTCAGAGGAGAATGGCCAGACTGGTTCGAGCTGATATAAAGGCAACAGTAACTCAAATAACCACTCGTTACAACTGAGGTATGCACAAGAGCATCTCTGAACGCACAACACGTCCAACCTTAAGGCAGATGGGCTACAGCAGCAGAAGACCACACCGGGTATTACTCCTGTCAACTAATAACAGAACGCTGAGGCTACATTTCGCACAGGCTCACCAAAATTGGACAATAGAAGATCGGAAACATTTTGCCTGGTCTAATGACCCTTCTGCTGCAACATTCGGATGGTAGGGTCAAAATTTGGCTTAAACAACATGAATGCATGGATCCATCCTGCTTTGTATCAACGATTCAGGCTGGTGGTTGTGATGGTGTAATGGTGTGGGGGATATATTCTTGGCACACTTTGGGCCCATTAGTAACAAGTAAACATAGTGTCAACGCCACAGCCTACCTGATTATTGTTGCTGACCATGTCTATCCCAACTGCAGGATGCTATCATGTCAATATGGACCAAAATCTCCATATTGTCCAAATCTGAGGAATATTTTCAGTACCTTGTCGAATCTATGCCACGAAGGATTAAGGCAGTTCTAAAGGCAAAAGGGGGTCCAACCCGGTACTAGTACGGTGTATCTAAAAAATTACCTGTGTAAAGAAGCCCTGTAAGGTCTAACAGTGTACTTTGAAAATGGTTTTCCTTCTTCAAGTTTTAAATGTGAAATAAATAAAATAAAAAACAGTACTACAGAATGAGACTTTTCTTTCTTTCTTTTTTTTAACTAAGCAGCTTTCTGTAAGAATCCTTTAGGAAAGAGTAATCTTCATTTTCTCACGCATGCTCTGTGGTAGATAAAGTGTTGCTTGGGGCTTTTTTGGCTCCTGAGTCATTCTAATTGGAAATTGGTATTTTTTGTCAATGTATGAGATGACCCAATGGACAAAAAAGATTCCTGTTGCTCATTAATTTGAGCCTTGGGGATCTGCCGACGCTGACACACTCATTACCTGACACAATCAATCCTCTTCAATGCTGAGAGTGTGAGCAGCTATAAATAGCATTACTCCCAATCCAGACATTGTTTTATATTAAAAGAAAGTCAGGTATGGTTTCATTTTAAGGCTGACTCGGTCCCTTTCTCTGAAGTCTAATTAATTTACTCATCATGATGCTAACATCACGTCTTGTCCATCATAACATCACGTCATGGACACATAATGTCCATCGATATTAAAAATAAATTAATCATGGACACAAATATTTTTGTATGAATATGGATGGAATGAGAAGAAAGATGATAATAAGAGGCTAATCAAAATTTTGTATTAGCATTATGAAGTAAACAGTTTACCCATTGAGTTGAATAAATGTTTTGCATTAGTAATCTTATTATTATCATCACCATCATTATTATTACTGTAGGATTATAAGGGGCCCACAAAAGCATATTTATAAAACTAATAAAGCTAATATATAAAATATATAATAATTAATAAGGCATCTTTAAAAATCATTAGAAATGCTGTTTATACTTAACACTAACAATAATAATAATAATATAAATAATAATAATAATAATAATAACCATTATATGGATAACATGAGGGGTTGTGATAAATGTCAATGGTATTTATTATTATTGTTATTGTTATTATTATTATTATTATTATTATTATTATTATTATTATTATTATT
>CAIGQZ010001464.1:980240-990336 GCA_903798205.1 Danio tinwini | reverse complement strand
AAAGAAAGAAAGAAAGAAAGAAAGAAAGAAAGAAAGAAAGAAAGAAACCTAAACAAAGAATATTTATCACTTTGCACCAGAAGCAACGCGACATTTTAATATGAGCCAGAAATGTCAGAGGAACCTGGGAGGCAAGATATAAAATAGTTTTATTAATTTATTTAAAGTCAATGTGAAATTTAAACTGACACTATCTGCTAAATTTTTTACTCTTTAAAAAGGGTTCTTAATTTACATTGTTTGTTACATAAATAACCTTTCATGCATTTAATTTTTTAATACAATAAGTTCTTTATAGAGGATACTACCGGTCAAATGTTTTGGTCAGTTTTTTTTAAGAAAAAAATTATAATCACTTAATAAATGTAAAAAAAAATTGTTAAATATTTATTACAATTTGAAATAACTGCTCTCTTATTGTATGTAGTTTCAAATGAAATTATTACTCCAGTCATTATTGCTTTTATTACTATTACCATTCATTCATTTATTCATTCTATTTCCTTCGGCTTAATCCCTTTATTTATTTAGGGGTCGTCACAGCGGAATGAACCGCCAACTTATCAAGCATATGATTTATACAACGGATGTCCTTCCAGCTGCAACCCAACAGAACACCCATACACATTCATTCACACACATACACTACGGACAGTTTAGCTTACCCAATTCACCTATACCACATGTTTTTGGACTGTGGGGGAAACCAGAACACCCGGAGAAAACCCACGCGAACATGGGGAGAACATGCAAACTCCACACAAAAATGACCCAGCCGGGGCTTGAACCGGCGACCTTCTTGCTGTGAGATGATTGTGTTACCCACTGCATGACCGTGCTGCCCTACGGCCAATTTAGTTTATTCAATTAACCTATAGAGCATGTCTTTGGACTGTGGGGGAATGTGGAGCATCTGGAGGAACCCCACATGAACACGAGAAGAACATGCAAACTCCAAACAGAAATGCCAACTGACCCAGCCGGGACTCGAACCAGCGAGCTTCTTGCTGTGAGGTGACAATGCTAACCACTGAGCCACTGTGTCGCTATTACTATTAATAATATTAATATTTTTTATAATAATTATAAAATTAATTAATATTAGAGTCAATTCTGAAGGATCATGTGACTCTGAAGACTGGAGTAATGCAGCTGAAAATTAATCTTTAATAATCACTGGAATTAATTATTAAATTAAATGATAAACTACTTTTGAACAGTTATTTTATAGTGCATTAACATTTCACAATTGTACAATTGGTACTGTATTTCTGAATAAATAAATGCAGCCTTGGTGAGCAGGAGCAGCTTATTTTATAACATTTAAAAACTCTACTGACCCCAAACTTTTGAGTTAGTATACATATACGGTTGAAGTCAGAATTATTAGCCCCCCTTTGCATTTTTTTTCTTTTTTTAATGATTTCCCAAATGATGTTTAACAGAGCAAGGACATTTTCACAGTATGTCTAATAATATTTTTTCTTCTGGAAAAAGTCTTATTTGTTTTATTTTAGCTAGAATAAAAAAGCAGTTTTTAATTTTTTTAAATCCATTTTAAGGTCAAAATTATTAGCCCTATTTTTTTTTGCGATTGTCTACAGAACAAACCATCATTATACAATAACTTGCCTAATTACCCTAACCTGCCTAGTTAACCTAATTAACCTAGTTAAGCCTTTAAATGTCACTTTAAGCTGTATAGAAGTGTCTTGAAAAATATCTAGTCAAATATTATTTACCTTCATCATAGCATTAATAAATAGAAGATTAAAAATAAAAGAAATCAGTTATTAGAGATACGTTATTACAACTATTATGCTTAGAAATGTGTTCAACTTTTCTACAATGGTGTGAAAGCCCTATTTTGGAACCTTTACTAACTTAACAGTGTGGCATGTGAAATAGTAATCAGAAAAAATGTTGATCAAAATAACATTTACACAAACACATAATAATAAAAAATAGCATGGATTGGATAGTTGAAAATAAGTTAGATTCTTTAAAAAAAGCAAAAACAACAATTTCAAACATTATAGACAATTACAACATGTAATAATATAAGAAATAAACAAATTGTTATCAATAGCACAATTAAACAACAGAAAGATGGCAATTAATGAACTTTGTAATAAAGTTTTAATTCAAATCTTCCAGTATTAAGGTACAAAAAGTTGAACAACACTGTCATATCTATAATGTCTACTCCAACACTAAACTATTTTAATATGGTTTTGTTTTTATGGTGCATATTATAGAAGACAATGATAGGCGCAATCCCAATTTTAACCCTTAGCCCTTTCCCTTACCCATTTTGTCCCAATTCTCTTTATCTTAAAGGCGTAGGGCTAAGGGGAAGGGATAGATACCCCTCAATACTGAGATTTTTCAGGACCACACTCGAAACCAAGGGGTAAGAAAATTTCCCAGAATACTCCAGCTACAACGGCAGCATAACTGCACCCGGAAGTCAGGAGATGCACAAATTAACCATTTTTTGTCATTATTACGAATTTTTATAACAAACAAGCACATGTTTTAATATATTCATAATGGCATTCATGGTTGGCTGTCATGCATAAAAAAAAAATGCTAAAATAAAAACAGCTAAATTTTGCTATCTATAATAACTCAAAACTCCTGTACAGCAGTCCCACAACATTCTGACATTCGATGACACTTGAATACTCTGTCAGAAAAGTCTAGTGGCTGGAAAAGACCTTTTTACAGTGTCTGGTATAATGTTATGTTAATGTTGTTTTCTTGTGTTTACATACATGAATATGGCCACGGTGTAAATGCACAGTACAGTTACAAACTTATTGCCACAGTATATCGTTATGATAACATAATATCATTGCCTTCGGTCATTTCCTGAAGATAAATACCAAAACAATAACACAACTGGCATAACTACAGCAGTTGTGATCGTCCATCTCATATGAAGCAAGAGATCGCGATGACATATGATGACGTGTGCAGGTGTTGTAGTGTTGTCCTGTTTCTTAGGGGTACATTTTGAAGCCCTTCCCCTTCACACTCTGTTTTAAGGACCAAGGGAAAAGGGAATAGGTCGGTGAACGAAAATAGAATTGGGATTGGGCATTAGTATTGGCTACGATTCAAAGCCATGTTGAGCTCACAGGACATGATGTGGGACATTACAGTCCTGGTTCAGAATGTGTTGGTGTCCCATAAATATTCATAATGTGTGTCCTTATACTATAAAGACACTTCACTTAATTAATCATCACAACACACTGTGCTTTCCTGACAGATGCTTCAATCTGTAAGAATGTGTGCCTTAAAAACAGACTTGTTTAATGTTCAAAAGTGTTTGTTTTGCTTTATGGGAGTTTATGTGTTGCATAAATTCTCTATATACCTTAAAAATGGGATAAAATTCTAAATACATGAAGTGATGTATGATGTGAGCATTATACAGATTACATCGCTATAAAGTTTCAATGACGATGCAACAAGTTTATTACATGACATACTGTAGCCCCCTAGGATTTATGGATATATTGTGATTTTTGTTTTAATCTTCTGCTAATACTGACTAACATCATAATCATAACATAACTACTAGTTACACATAACTAGCTAGTTCATTCATTGTGTCTGCCTTCAAGCAATTTATGGATTCTTCCCACCCCTTTTTTGTCTGCTCTGTGTTCAAATGTAAATTTAGAGGCTCACATGTATCCTTATGCAGAATCCTAGCTTCAGAAGAGGCAGCAGCAAAATGGATTCATATATGAAGGGAATATCCTAGAAAGTGTGGGCAAAAATGTGCTTGTATGTGCCAAACAATGTTATCTTACATTAAACTCAAGATGTAAGAAGCTGGACTTAAGCTACAAGTATTTTTTTTTACCAAACATTAGCTTCAGTTCACTCTTGCTTAGAATTAGATCATCATCTTCTCATGGGCAGAGGTGTATTGGTGAGAATGGTGTTGTGGTTTTCACACTAACCAGTACAGACTGAGCATCTGAGCATTTGTTAAACACAGCAGTGTCACTTTTCATATGTAGATGTTTGTTTGAACACATTTTACATTGATAATGGCTGGCTGTAATGTCAAGCAATAATAAATTATATGCAATGATTATACTTGTGGAAAACATCTTACATTACAGAAGCGTGTTTGGTTTGCAGGTACAGTTACAGCTCAAGAATGGATCAGTAGACTACCAAGGCTATCTGTAATCCAGCCTAAAGCCGCGGTCACACTGGGCTTTTCTCTCCATAGACTTCCATTCATACACATGCGAATGCGTCAGACCGGAAACGCAGGGTCATGCATCTGAGTTTCGCAGGTTGCTGCGGTGCAAAGTTCAAGCTTGGTGAACTCTCACCTGCGAAATCGCATCACTTGACTGCGTGAGACCAATCCAGGATCAAAACATGACCTCTCTGAACAGAAATTTAAAACATGGAGCAATCGCTCACTTTTTTTATGTCTATTCATTTTGTTTAATCCCGCCCCTTTTCGCAGCACCGTACGGCAGAATTTCGCAAGCTCAAACTTTAGTGTGACTTCGGCTTCAGAGGTGGTGAGCAGGAGCCCATTAGCAATTCAAGAGATATGAAGTCACTGAGAACTGAGGTGTTTTTTTGACAGGGTTAAACAAATTTTTACATTACCATCAAGACCCTGAAGGATCATTTCAACTATTGTAAAATGGTCGTCCACTGTCACCTTTGAGTTAGTCTCGGATAGTCTGACTGACTACAAACTGACACCTGAATGTCTGGGAACTTTGAATAGTCAAGAACCACCCACTTTGTTATATATGACTTACAGGTTAACCAACCAATCACATTTTGTGTTGTGGGTGTGGAAATATCCACAAAATAACAGTCCGTCAAGTAACTGTGAATCATTCATTCACAAACATCTTTACAAACATCTTTCACAAATTCACAAACATCTTTAAAGGTTTATAACTGACACATCAATATACCAAATGATCTGTCAGCAAAATATAAAGAATATCAGTTGGACATTTATGTGTCACGCTGGTAGACAAGGAAGACAGATGGTTCTCTTTTCACAATGTTTATTCAAGGTAAGTTCAAATATCACACAGGAAGTATGGCAGGCAGTTGTGTGTGTACAAGCGGACTCCGCTCACTGTACTGAAGGTGTTAACAATGGGTGTTAGTCCGCTTGCTAGTGGTAGCTCGCTGTAAACACCGTAAGTGAGCATAAAGCAACACAGTTCATCAAGTGGATAGTAGATCTTGGAGAAGACACAACACAAGTTTAAGCCGTCCTATTCACAGTGAGAAGAATTGTGGGGTATGGCAAACCATCTTCCGTTGGTGAGGATAAGGCACACAGTTCATGTAAGTAAACACAGATCTTTAGTCCATGCCAGTTAAGTGATGTCACTTCTCTTTATAAGTGCGAACAACTCGAAGACTTAGAAGGAACATCCATGGAAGAAGAGGAGAAGATGAAGGCGCTTGGAAGAAGAGGAGAAAATGAAGGCGCTTGGAAGAAGACAACCATCAGACTTCAATACCGGCCGAAGTTTATATATTGTTCTTAATGAGGGGGAGACAGGTGCAGACCATAAGAACTTCGGTGAGGGTTCACGGGATTGGATGGGTATGGTTTGAGGTGGTGATTAGTGATTGGGTGAGCAGAAATGAGCCAGGGATGTAACACTATGTAGACCTTGTTTTGAGATGCATTCATTATTTTGGAGACATATTTCTACATAAAAATCAGGCAGACTGGTATAACTGACATTAAAATTGTCCTTTGTTCTATAAATGCAAGGTTTTGTTGTATATTTTTGAGTATGCTACAGCCATATCACCCTGCAGCCCAAGACCGGTTACTTACTGAAGCTAAGCAGGGTTGAGCCTGGTTAGTACCTGGATGGGAGACCACATGGGAAAAACTATGTTGCTGTTGGGAGTGGTGTTAGAGAGGCCAGCAGGGGGCGCTCAACCTGTGGTCTGTGTGAGTCCTAATGCCCCAGTAAAAGTGAAGGGGACACTACACTGTCAGTGGGCGCCGTCTTTCGGATGAGACATTAAACTGAGGTCCTGACTCTCTTTGGTCATTAAAAAATCCCATGGCACTTCTCGTAAAGAGTAGGGGTGTAACCCTGATGTCCTGGCCAAAGTCCCTCAATCGGCACTTACCCATCATGTCCTCCTAATAATCCCTATCCACTGAATTAGCTCTATCACTGTCTCTTCACTCCACTAATAGCTGGTGTGTGGTGAGAGCACTGGCGGCGTTGTGGCTGCCGTCGCATCATCCAAGTAGATACTACACACTGGTGGTGGTGTGGAGAAACTCCCCTCATGATTGTGAAGCGCTTTGGGTGTATGGCCATACACAATAAATGCGCTATATAAATACACATTACATTACATCCAAAATACAAATATATAAACAGTGTCTCGAATAATGTCTTTTATCTTTATGACCAAAATGCTGAAATATTTGAAGGTTTTCACTGCCATTACAAAAAAAAAAATGTAAGCATACCTGCATGTTTGTCAACATCACGATTGAAGCTTTTATGCAGTGAGTATTGCATACCTTCAATAATCCAATCATATTGATATATACTCATCATCACAAAGTTGTCCTTACAAAAAACAGATGTGTGTGCAGCCGGTAAATCACTGATACATGAATATTTAAAAAAATTATACATTTAATAATGAGCACCATCATCAATATAAACATTGCAGCTTTTTTATCCGCTCAGACTTGACTTCAGGCAGACTAATTAAGATTGCTGCACACTCAACTTCTGTATTAAACCAATCAGAGGACGACTGATGATCTGTTAAAGTGTTTCCAAAAAAAAGTATGCCATATTCATCAGATGTTTAGCCTAAGGTCTGTGGGCAGATTCTGCTGTGAAGTGGATTCCAAGCACCAGCAAGCAGCAAACTCCTAAGAAAAGATGTTGAAGCACTTTCTACCAGTGAGTGGGCAAAACAACAACTACTCTTGCAAGACGTTTTTGTTGCATATGCACTGGACTTATTTAAACACAATATACTTTTTGTGCCCAAACAAATCATTCATACTATATGTTCCTGCCTATTATTTTACAATAAAAAAATAAGTGGTATGTGAAAAGACTAAAATAGTTGTTAGAAACCTTCAGTATACGTGTGGTCATCAGACTGCTTCTCCACAAACAGAGAGAGGGAGAAAATCACAAGACATTATCTCAGAAAAATAATTCCAGACATTTCATTTTGCATGACATTGGCATGATATCAAATTCAAAACATATACTCAGGAGATGTGCAGCTTTTGACCGATTTTTTTTTCTGTATTGCTCCAGGACTAATTTCATATATTTGTTTACATACAATTTTTTTAGTGCGATGCAATTTTCTTTACATTATTAAGCATCGATAACTTTTTTTTTTCCTTTTGAGCACTAGATGATGGATAATAAAGTCTGTTAATGTAGACCAAATTATTCAGCAGCTGATACTGTTTTAGTTTGAGATGGTCATTTTTGAGAAAATGCCTCTGACAGTGAGGGAAAGAAGGACATCAAAAACTTTTTACAGAAATCTCATTTAGCATGCTATCCTAATCAAATTTGAAATATAAACTTATAAAACACTTAACTTTCAATGCATTTTTTCTAGGACATTACAATAATGTTTTCCTGTGTTTGTATAGGAAAAAACAAATATTGAACACAATACAAGTTTTTTTCTCATGACTCCAAAATGTATAATATTTTATATTTTTGAGCCACTTTCACCAAAGTAAACCCCAAAGTATCTTCTTTCCAATGATACCTAATTTGCGTTTGTAGCTTACTGGAAAAAAAGAACTGTTACTATTTAAAGGTAGGTAGGTGTAAATCCCCAAAAGTGAGTGCTGGCTAACATGTAAGCATACTCATTTGACTGCTGTTTATTGTGGTCACTTTAAGAGCTAATGCACAGACCCAGTATACTGTTACACATGCCACACATGTAGCAAATTGTGTATTGCAAGTTTTTAAGCTATTTTATGACCATGCTGTTAATGTAACCTCTACAGAAAATGACTGCAGTTAAAAAAAAGGAATTTTTTAAGGAATGCATAAACAGCATTATTTAAGTATATTGCTGCATTAATGCAATACAACTGAAGTACTACAATACAACCAACTGCAGTACATCTACTGCAATAGTACTGAAGTGATACTACTACTATAATGAAGTACAATTACTACAATGGTACTGAAGTACTACAACTACTTTAATGTAGTTCTGCTACTGCAATACAACTGAAGCACTACAGTACAGTTGCCATACCGCTATAACAATACAACTAAAGTACTTCTACAATACAACTGCAATACAACAACAATTTTTCCTGCTCGATGGACAATGATTTCCAAATGAAGTTTCATTACTTCAGTTGTATTGCTAAACTACTACCACAATGTATTGCACTTTTCAGAAGTATAACTAACTACAGAAATACATCTACAATACTGCAATACATAATAAAACTAAAGTGCACTTTTAATACTTATGAACCTAAGTGCAATAAATTATATAACATATCACTATATTGCCCCTTTCAGTTTATTTAACGTTACTTCAGTTTTACTGTAAATTTTACTGCTGTTGGACCTTATTGCATTATAGTTGACCTGTGTTTATACCTCATTATACTGCAATTTTGCAGTTGCATTGAATTATGCCACAGTTATCCTTGTATATAGGCTACTGCTGTTGTACTGTTTAGTTCACTGCAGTTATTTTTTATTATTCGTTTTTGCAAATAAACTATTTTAACTTTTTTATTTCTAATTAGAAAATTACTTGAATCCAAAAAACATCCATGAAAAAGTACAAAATATTGTTAGAAGATGTTGAAGAACAAACCCCTTGGAACACAAGTGCAGTACAGTTCTTACCACACCATTGGCATATTAGACTACAGCAGCACAAGTGCAGGAAAGACAGAGTTTACTTGTTTTTACTCCAGTTTACTGCAACTTAAACTGCTGTTAAACTTTATTGTACTGTATTTGAACTGTGTTTATACTTCACTGTATTGCAATTTTGCAATTGTACTTAATTTTACTGCCGTTATACTTCTATATACTGCTGTTATGCAGTTTTACCTCAGTTTACTGCAGTTATTTTTTAAGGAAAAGATCTTAGAAGTTTGCACATCAAGTTGGTACTATTCACTTTATAGTATTATTATACTAGAATAATACTAAATGTGCTGAGAAATGTCACATTATGAAAGTAAAGACATTTTTTAGGTTGGCAGAAAAAGTGAATATGTTTAATGTTCAGGCATTACATTTTTTGTATTCTAAGCCCTATAAACTAATCTGATTTTTCATGTAGTTGATGGACAGTCGCGTTTGCAGAGAATTAAACACCCATTATTTTCGGCTAAACACTTTCAAATGTAAATGTATCCCCACAGTGTTATTTATTTATTTATTTATTTATTTATTTATTTATTTATTTGTTTGTTTGTTTGTTTGTTTGTTTGTTTATGTATTTATTTATTTGTTTAGAATTTTTTTTTTTATTACAGCTTCCGTCCCTTGGAGCTGCCTGTACCTCAACCAGTCACACTCTCTGATTGGTTAGCTAAAGAAGGAGAGCTTTTCCTTTGCTGGAATGGCTCATTATTGACAGCCTGCCAACATGTCCCAGGGGTATGGCAGGAAATGACAGACAGGCTGAGGATGCAGCCATAGGCAGGACAAGAGCTGACTGAAGGACTGTTGGGAGGCTCTGAGGTGGGAGGGACAAGGGAAGTTTGGCAGAGAAAACAGATCAATGCCCTCAAAGACCCGAAGTGTCACGGACTGCGAATGTAGAGAGTCTTTCATCTCCACACACATGTATGCACGCGTCTGTGAAAAACACCCTCAATTATTCATGAAATTAACTGATTTACAGAAGTGAAAATTTCCCACCTACTGGTACTAAAGCAACATGTCTTCTCATGTTTCGGACATTTAAAAATGATGTCAGAGCTGTTAAAATTAAACAACTGCCAAAATGTAGAACAGTAATAATAATAATAATAATAATAATAATAATAATAATAATAATAATA
>CAIGQZ010001464.1:927727-980230 GCA_903798205.1 Danio tinwini | reverse complement strand
TAATAATAATAATAATAATAATAATAATAATAATAATAATAATAATAGTAGGAAACACATGCTCTCTGGTGTTTCTCAATTTGCAAAAGTGATATCAGCTGGGCCATTAGTTAAGATGGTGCATTACGTCATCTACTGAAAAAAAGGAGGCAGCATGCAGGTTTCAGCCTCACCCTTTTCAACCTTAGAAACCATGGCAACGGTGAGGCAGAGGACCTGTGAATACAAGAGGCAGTCGCCTTTGTAGCAGAGCCAGGAACCATTATGGGCACAGCAGCTGACCTTTGAGCCACTTTAGACTGATTTAATAGGCAGACAGGAAAAAATGATATCCAAATACAGACAAATCTTCTGCATTTACTTGATTGTGCTGGAGGTTTAACAAAAAGAAGCATCTGTAATCAGACCTGGCCACGTAGCTGTAAAACTATATTTATGAAAATAACCATCATATTAATTGTTCTCAAATTGTTTCTTGTTCTTGGACTTAAAATTACTTAAAGTGAAATTTCACAAGTCAAAATTATCTATTATTGGTTGTCAATACAACTATTAGACCTCTGTTAACTAGTTGTTTTATCTCATAGACCTCAATATATTGTATATACACTCACGGCCACTTTATTAGGTCACCTGTCCAACTACTTGTTAACGCAAATTTCTAATCACATGGCAGCAACTCAATGCATTTAGGCATGTAGACATGATCAACACGATCTGCTGCAGTTCAAACTGAGCATCAGAATGGGGACTGGTTTGAGCTGATAGAAAGGCAAAAGTAACTTAAATAACCACTCGTTCCAACCGAGGTATGCAGAAGAGCATCTCTGAATTCACAACATGTCAAACCTTGAGGCAGATGGGCTACAGCAGCAGAAGACCACACCATGTGCCACTCCTATCAGCAGTTCTGAAGGAGTCCACCTAGTACGAGTAAAGCCTGGTTTATATCTCTGCGTCAAGTAATCGCGCGTTGCCGTGCATTTATACTTCTGCGCGCTGTTTCTGTTTCTCTACAATACACTTCCGAAATGCTAGCTGGCAGGAGGTGTTTATGTTTGTCTGTGTCAAGTTTCTTCGCTGGTGTTCTTCGCTGGTGTTCTTCGCTGATGTATTTTTCTGAACACTTCCTTAATGTACAAGTGGCTCAAATTCGCTCCTTTTGAGGCGGGAACCGGCGGACTTGCAACAACTTTAATCATAAGGTAAACACAAAACAACAGTCTCCACCCAGAGCTCCTTCACGGGACTCCACACTTGTAAACACTCGCTGCATTGGGCGCGCGGCTCTCAACTCCATCCACACTCGTCAGCACTACCAAGCCGACCAATCACAGAGCTTGCGCTACGCGTACGCGTTACATTTTTTGAGAGGTGCGCGTCAACGTCGCCGACGGTTACGGCAAGGGACTATGCGTCCACGCGTAGGCTGCGCCGTAGCATACGTGTTCGCTTGACGCAGAAGTATAAATCGGCCTTTATACTTCTGTGGGCTGTTTCTGATTCTCTACAATACACTTCCGAAACGCAGGAGTGATCTGCTCTCAGGCTGCAGGTGGGAGAGACTGCTGTACGAGGACTGGGCCGTCTGTCAGTGCTCTAAGGCGGTGGGAGGGTCGACGGCATCACCCGCAGCTCGTTGAGAAGAGTAGAGACGGTACGGTATGGACACATGAGAGTCTATAAAAATCTCCAGTCACACACAAAAAAGTAGCTAGATTTGTTGCTAGTCGCTTTTTGGAAAATTTGTCACTAAGGGTGTCATGGTTGTGGATCTATCTGTTCTTTTTGTATGTGTGTGTGTGTGGGAAGTGGGTGTGTTTGTTTGGGTATATCTTCACAGCGTGGTGTGTGTGTGTGTTTACATTCATCAGCTGGGTTATCACGTGTCTTGTTACAACTCATCTCACTCAGCTGTTTTCTAACTACCACAGCTGTTGCGCATTACTGCGCGCCTTTATATGTTCAGTGTTTGTAGATAGCGTTTGTCAGTCTGTTGTTTGTTCACCTCTGTGTCTGCTTCCTGTTAGGCACTCTCTCTAAATCCGCTGGTGGTGAATCGTCATAAGTCTGTAATATTTGGACCTTATGCACGTCTCTGTTTCATTGATGTTGTTGCAACTGCCTGCACTGATGACAACCATATCAGTGAGAAACTTTACCCCAGATCTGCTGCTCTGATGAAATATTACCGCTGGTAAGCGTGTCGATTTGCTTAAGCGTTGCTCCATAGCACTAACCTCCCCTTCCCTCGATATCTGGTAAGATATCAGTGAGAGACTTCACTTCGGATCTGTTTCTCGGATGAACGATTACCGCTGCTTAGCGTGTTGAATTCCTTGTGAGGAGCACCCTTGCTCTACACAGTTCCTCTATATCTGGTGAGATCAATACCAGTTGTGACTCTTGTTATCTCTATTAATAAATCATCTTGCATTCACTTGCATTTGGGTCTCCTGTGTATGATTGTACCAAAGGGGGTCTAAAAAGTCGCTAAGTTGGCAACACAGATCATATATTAGCCCTTCATCTCAAACTTTGCTTCAAGAACCACTTGTAGAGACAGATCAGATGCAAATGTTAAATGTATTATTTAACAAATATAATCCCCAGCAACCCTCACCCAACAAGCAGGTCATGTTTTTATACTTGCTACCCTCAATAACGCAAGTCTCTGTTCACCTTGCCAAGATGACGATAAGATGATTTACAACTTAAAAGAGTTGGCCTCCAAACTCTTAAAAAATAGGCCATAGAAAGACTGGGAGAGATGCGCACAAACTTATGTTTGTACATTGGCCTTGATATTTCATACTTTTATTGCAAGAATTTTTATAGAGTATCTAAATAACTTCATGTGAGCAATCTCGTGACTACCATCAAAATGATTCTCTCAGGATCCTGTGTACATCAGTGTATAACACCTATGCATAGATTGTATAGTAATACTAGGATGCTCATCAGAGTTTACACACAAGACTGCAACTTTGACTATGCAAAAGTATCAATACAAAGAAAAAAAAATCCCTCTAGACATGACATGGTACATTGTATCATTGGACAGAACAACCTCCAGTGGGTGTTACCCTGTAGAAGTTAAATGGTACTACTCCATGTCAAACAGAGGTTAAGAGACTTGGAAGATACACAGACAAGAACAACACAGGAAGGAAGAATTGTGTACCAGCCTCTCTTCCATTAAGTCAGAATAATATCTCTAAATTCAATCTTCACTCAACCCTTGAGAACTTCACCAGCAAGAATCGTCAAGAATTTTATCTGCATTAAATGAGTATAATGCAAGTATTGTGCACGTCAAATAAACAGAGGTTTGGAACAAGCTTTTAGGCAGTTTTGTAAAAGCTGTAGTGATTAAAAATTGCTTGTGCTTGCATGTTCACTCCCCTGCTTCATTTTGGTTTCATTCATCCATTTTTACATTTTCTCTACCCTTTGAATGTATGCTTGAGTGTGTGTATTTGTTTAAGTTAGTACTTGTTTGTTTGCCCTTTTTGCTACAGTAAATAAAACTTTTGGGCACATTTCACAGTGTTAAGTCTGTGTTAACTGCTTGCATCAAAGTCCCTTTAACAAGTTTGATCCAGCCACATGCTGTTAGCTAAGCAACAGATTAAAAATATATATTTTTTTATATAGTTATTTTGAAGTGGGACCACTACAACTAGCATTCTGAGAATTAATACAATCAGCGCTGAATGTTGACTGGACAAACTAGTTTGGACTGTAAACTTAATTCTGCTACATCAAGTTAGGCAAGGCAAGTTCATTTATATAGCACATTTCACACCCAGTGGAAATTCAAAGTGCTCTACATAAACAGTAATAAAAGTGGCTAAGTCTAAGAAAATAAAAACAAATATTAAATAAAAATGATTAAAAACAGATGAAAACAGATTAAGATGTGTTAAAACCAGGGCTTAATTTGTGCTCATTCAGTGTGTTTTTAGTTTTGATTCGAATGTACCTAATGTTGGAGCACATCTAATCATTTCTGGAAGCTGATTCCAGCAGTGAGGGGCATAGTAGCTGAAAGCCAATTCACGCGCTGCTTTGACTGAACTATTGGAATTTCTAGTTTATATGATCCTAAATATCTGAGTGATCTGTTAGGTTTATATTCAGTTAACATATCTGTTATGTATTGAGGTTCTAGGCCATTTAGTGATTTATAGACAAGTAGAAATACTTTAAAATCTATTCTGAATGTAACTGGGAGCCAGTGTAAAGTTATTACGTATAACTGAATCAAATATGCATTATTTAATAATTATGCATTATATAACGGTCTATAAGCAACAAATTGTTTTAGACTAACTAGTCCTAGGTCTTTTACTCAACCTTAGAAAACCACTGCAGTCTAGATCCAACAATTACGAAAAACTAAATAATAAATCAGGCCATGCCCATTATTCCTAAGCAAAAGTTCAGAACTGGGCTGAATTGTGGGAGTATACAGTTGCAATCAGAATTATTAAACCCCCTGAATTATTAGCCCCCTGTTTATCCCCTTCCCCCCAATTTGTGTTTAACGGAGAGAAGATTTTTTTCAACACATCTCTAAACATAATAGTTTTAATAACTCATTTCTAATAACAGATTTTTTTTTCTTTGCCATGATGCCAGTAAATAATATTTTAATTTTTGAATAGATATTTTTGAAGACACTTCTATACAGCTTAAAGTTACATTTAAAGGCTTAACTAGGATAATTAGGTCAACTAACCAGAATAGGGTAATTAGGCAAGTTATTGTATAACGATGATTTGTTCTGTGGACTATCGGAAAAAAATATAGCTTAAAGGAGCTAATAATTTTGACCTTAAAATGGGTTTAAAAAATTTAAACTGCTTTTATTCTAGCTGAAATAAAACAAAAATACTTTCTCCAGAAGAAAATATATTATCAGACATACTGTGAAAATGTCCTTGCTCTGTTAAACATCCTTTGGGAAATATTAAAATAAAGAAAATAAAATTCAAAGAGGGTTTAATAATTCTGATTGCAACTGTATATAGTAAAGAACATGACAATGTTTAACTTAACCCAATTGGTCACACTGTAACTTTTAAAGTTTTTCTATGTTGACTGTGTGCGTGCGTGTATAAATATTTTTTATTATTATACTTCTATCTTAAAATTGTCTGACCAGCCAACATTGTATGTTTCTAAACCTAGCACACTACTTAGGTACACAGATCCACTCTTATCAGACTGTAGATGGTGCAAATAAGAACTTTATTCTACAGAATTTATCCAATCCATGCCAAGGGTTTATAGAGCCATTACTGCAAAAAATGAATATGTTCTTAATTCTAAGACTAGTTAAGATTCTTTTCGTTTAACAAAATTTTGATGACAGCTGATATACACACTGTAAAAAAACCTGGTTGCCTTAAATTTTTAAGCTGGATCAAATTAACCCTTTGAGTCCTTGAACTTCTGTTTGCATGGTTTCCTCTGTGTGCTCTGGTTTCCCCCACAGCCCAAAGATGTAGTGCAGCATACACCTGGATGACACAACGGCAGCCATATTGCGCCAGACCACACACCAGCTGATTGGTGGAGAGGAGACAGAGTGAAAAAGCTAATTATGATATGGGGATGGTTAGGAGGTCATGATGGACAGAGAGGCCAGTGGGCAAATTTGGCCAGGATTAAACCCCTGCTCTTTTTCAAAGGACATCTTGGGATTTTTAGCGACCACAGAGAGTCAGAACCCCAGTTTAACGTCATATCCAAAAGACAGTGCTCACTATGCAGTACAGAGTCCACCTTCAATATATCACGGCGTTAGGACCAACACAGACCACATGTTGGGCACTAAAATTATTACAATTACAATTAAGTATTGCATTATTAACAAACCATTTGTATTTAAGAGTAGTTGGTGGTTTTTAAGATCATTCAGAATGAGTTAGTAAATGATTAATAAACTATTAAAATCAACGTTTATATATCGTATTATTCAGGCATATAGTATTGGTTACTCTGTACGTTAATAAATGCTTTATTAACTCAACTTCATGCAGTTTTGTGACCTAATCTAAAGTGAGGACTATTTATGCTTTATAAATCCCTTTTAAATGACAATTAAAGGCTTAGTATCAAATAAATAATAATCTTTGCAATCTAAAATTTCTATAAAGTTTAAACATTGCTGATAACAGTAGTGTCAAAATATGACATAAAATTGGATAAAACAACAATATAATAATTTAACAATATAATAAGATGCAATGTTTAAACTGTACAGTAAATTTATTTTAGATAAGGTTGCAAAGATTTATTTTTCATTTGATACAGTTTCATTTGCGTATCTTCAAACGAATAGAAATGAATAAAGTTATTTATGTTCTTTTTTCCTGTTTAGAATTTAACTGAGCCTTTTATTGTCATTTATAAGGGATTTATAAACATAAATAGTCCTCACTTTAGATTAGGTCACACAACTGCATGAAGTTGAGTTAATAAAGCATTTATTAACATACAAATTAACTATTAGTATATGCCTGAATAATAAGAATTATAAATGTTAATTTTAATAGTTTATTAATCATTTACTAACTCATTCTGAATGATCTTAAAAAACAACCAACAACGCTTAAATAACGGGTTTGTTAATAATGTAATACTTAATTTTTTAATGAAAAATAAATCATTAACAAAGTATGAAAGTACAGTTATTAAGCACATTATAAATGTGATTATAAATCAAGAATACAGCATTTGTAGCTGCAGTTATAAACTGCTTACTAACGCTTATTAATGTAGAGTCAATGCTTAACAGATAATGAATTCACTATTTGCTAATGCTTAATAAACGGTTCATAGTGTGTAGTTATTATAAAGTGTTACCGAAACATCTACAGGTTGTGAACGTTTATTTATCAAACATTAAAATCTGGTAAGATGAGACTTCTATTCCAAATGTTGGCACAGTCAATGGGGCTCAAAAGACATAATAACTTAGCAATAATCAGATAAATAAAACATCTGTCTGCATGAAAAATAAAACACAAAAAATGATTCAAGTGCATGAACTAATATGATACAGGTGAAAGTTTATATGCAATTATTTCAGCAGCAAAGAATATACACACTGTAACAGTGTCATAAGGGAGTGTTTGCACATTTTGATTGAAGTGTTCTGCTTATCATGGCAGCTGGGGCTTAATGTGACAGGCCTGTATCACTGTTGCCCGCCATCTGTTCGGATGATGCATTTCACGCGCTCTCATTTCAAACAGGCAGAGCCTGTCTTTCCAATCAACTTCTTCTCCACACTTACTCAAAGTCAATTTCCAGTACATGACGAGATTATTATGCAGGCTTAAAGTTTGCTGGGGTATTTGCACATGTATTCAGCTGCAGTCTATTTTTAACTTCTATTCATATCAAACAAGCTTCATCCCAAGAAATCAGTCTAGGCGTCTGCCAATTTTTGCAGGTGACAGACACATGAAGAATTCACAGCGATCCATGTGTGATGTTAAGTAAAAAGCTACAAAACAGTCACTTTTGATGGGAAAATCAGAGGTGTTGTTATGCCATGTCATTGTCTCTCACTTTAGTATAAAGTGAAAAACATTTTTAAATCAAGTCTACGTGAATGAGAATGTGTATAGGGCTAAGAATAACCCTAGTGCTTAGACAAATAGAGTCCTCTGGGAAATAGTTGCAGTTGCATCAGTGATTTGTCTCTTAGCTGGTTGGATACAAAACATGTTTCGGCATTAACAGACTGCTTTGCCTTTATTATAGTAGGTAACATTAGAAAACTATGAAGGGAAATAAATAGCAAAGGTTGAAGTCTTGCTAATATGAATGTGAGAACTTGTCATTAAATTCGGCATGAGACAGAAGTTAAGTTAAGCCCTTTTACACCCCTATTGTGACATACTGTATATTCAATTGAAATGGTTTCTGAAATGAAAAATGTAAGGCGATGCATTATTTCTTCCTTTGAGAGTGAGTAGATGCGCGTTGCTAACAAAATAGAGGAGGATTTGAATGCCAGTTTGCACTCAGTGGTGGAGGATTACTTTCCAGAATCACCATCGGCATGCACACTGTAAAAAGCAATAGCTGTTCTCACTAATAAAATTAAGTGCAGTTAACTTATTAGGGGCCAAGCACCTAGGATACAATAGGTGCATAGGCACCTATTGTATCTGTTCCGGTTCTTATTATTATTCTTTTGGATTCCTCTTCTTCTTCCGCTCTGGGAGTCTATGGCAGCCCTATGAATCGTTTGTGGCATTTGCGCAAACTTTGGCACAGTGATGGAGGACAGTCTGATTTTCAACTACAACAAATTTGGACTCTGTAACTTAAACTCTCTAGCGCCACTACTTGTCCAAAGTATCACTTATGTTTATCCTTATAACTTTTGGACAGAATGGGCTACAATCAAAATGATAAAATAAGCCAATTCAAACACACACTATGACATCATTTCGTCAAATTTTTCGTAAAAACTTGTTTAAACAAACTTATCCAAGGACGTTTTTCCAGTTTTTACCAAAATGAAATCACAAGATCTACAGACCATGCTGACCGAAAGTTATTGAGTTCAAGTTGATTAGACAAACTGTTTTCAAGCTTGTGAAAATTGACTTAAGGTGTGATCTCCATAACGCATTAGCGTATTCTCACCAAACTTGGTGTGTGTTATCACAACCATGGTCTGAAGATAGCTGCAGTGTTTCGGCACAGTGCTTCCTAGTGGTCCGGAGATACAAAAAAATAGCTTTTTTTTTTTTTTGCTTATAACTTCTCAACCCTTCCTTACATCCAGCGGAGCATGCCAAGTCAAATGGTGTCTGATTTTCCCAGGTCAGCCATTTTGACCATCGACCATTTTGAATTATGACAAAAATTGATATATTTTACCGACACATTGGCAAATTGCTATAAAAATCAGTATGTGTCTTCGATGTGCCCTGAAGGTGTTAAAAAATATACATTTCTTGGGTTGTCTTGAGAATATCAATACCAATTATGCCTTAATTAACTGAACTTCCTGTTTACCATCTAGCCTTAAGTCAAAAACCTACTTTTTTTAACTCCTACATCAACTAAGCCTACATCGTTTGGCTGATTTGCACCAAATTTGACTCAGATCATCTTCAGACCATGATGACAAAAAGTTTTTGAATTTGTGTCGAAGGGTTTTTGTTTACCGCACTAACAAATGTGATGGCATGATGCCAAACAACATCTGAGGCTGTATCTCTGCAAGAGTTAAAGATAATGACACCAACTTTAGGTCTGTCATTGTCGCCTCACACTGACCACATTATAAGAATTTAGTGGTCACCTATGGGTCAAGAGTTATAAGACATTCACATTATTAATAACACGTACAAATTTGGTAATAACTTTTGCCTGCATATGCTTATTTTGATGAAAATGGTCTCAAATTATTCCTTGGGTCATGCCGACAACACAGATACCAATTATGCCAGAATTTGTCAAACTTCCTGTCTGCCATTTTAATTTTGTTCAAACCATTCTTTTTTAAACTCCTCCAAGACCGTAGGTCCAATCTACCAAATTTGTCTCTGATCATCTTCAGACCATGTAGACCAAACGTTATGGCATTCATGTCGATAGACAAAACTGTTGTCATTTAGCATATGTGCAAACTTGATGTAATGCTGCCAGAAGACATTACAGGCTGAATCATTGCAATGGTTTGAAGTATTGAAATTAAACTTACTGTGTGTGATCTAGACCTGACATTGACCAAACTATGTCAGTTTGAGCCACCTCCTGGGTAAAATTGACAAACAATTAAAATCTATCCCAAGGAAATAATACAAAATTTTTCTAATGACTTTTAAGATTTGCAGATTCCTTGTATCACTGATATGTAAACATTGATATAATTTATTTTCTAATTTACACAACTTCCCTTCCACCATCTTGAATTAGTTTGAAAATCTGTTGTTTTGAACTCTTCATAGATCATAAGACCAATTTCCTCCAAATTTGGCTCAGAACATGCTGCCAAAAAGTTATATAATTTTCCAGTTGCTCTGTAGCTTGTTGCCGTGCTTGTTTATGATGTGGCCGCTGGGCTGCTTGGCCCCAATAATTGCTGCTTGCAGCTATATTTATGAATTAGTTTGTTCACTTTACAATACCTAAACAAGTAATCTGAACTTTTAAGCACATTAAGTTGTGAATCTAAATAGATTTAAGTAATCTTGACTTACAATAATATGTATTTACAACTTTTGAGTAGTGCAGTGGACAGCGCTGTTACCTTAAATTAAGAAGGTCGCTGGTTCGAGCCCCAGTTGGGTCAGTTGGCATTTCTGTGTGATAAGTGAGTTGTCTGTAGTGCATGTGTGTATGTCCTGGTCCTCCAGGTTAGGAGTTGAGCATTGGGCTAATGACTCACCTCGTAAAAATTAGATGTTACGAAACATCAACATGGTGAGGCTAAATATCAACTTTAATATAAACGTCCCTGAGAGTGAGTGAGTGAGTGAGTGAGTGAGTGAGTGAGTAAGTAAGGTATTGGTTTTTGTCTTTACTTAAATGTTTTAGTTCAGTTTACTTGATAATTAGGCAATCGGTTTCCTAATACTTTCCTAGTAATGTGAACACTAATAAGAAGTTAACACAACTAATTATTGACAACTAACTAATATATTTATACTTAATTCAAACCATAATATCCTCTATTGGTTGCACATGTGAATAATGTATGAATTCAGAGTGAAATACAACAATGAGAAACATTCTTCCATGTTGCTGGTAAGTATAAAACTCAATGGAAGAAAAAGTCTAATGTACTTTATGATTGGTTTATGTTAACACTATTATGTGAGTCCATCACAACATCATAGTTGACAATTGCAAAATACAGATGTGTTATGAGATGATTTTAAATCAGATGGATGACCTGCGTATGCTCCAGAGACATGTTATGTAACCACCAGATTAGATGCAGATTAATTTCTTGGAATGAATCTAGGCATAGGGATAAGTGCATCCGGCCAGACAGTAAAGCTTAGAAAATCTTTTTCACTGTGCATATTATTCATTCTCAGTAATGGATTGAAACAAATATATCATACTCAAATTAAATCAATAAAGTTACGACAGAACAAAAATGTATGTTAATCAATGACAAAATATTTGAATACAATATCTGACACTTGAGAAATGAACTTCCTCACTTCAACAGAAGAAAGAAACTCTGTGTGTACTCTGGGTGTACTATTCCTTTAATGAACTGCCCAATACGTTTTCTGCCAATTTATGGCCTCTAAACTATAAAAAAAAAATTAAATGTGTGGAAGCTGCTAAATATTAATGAACTTAGTAAACAGGAAAGAGAGTGATTTTTTGACAAGCTGAATTTAATAGGTGACTAAAAATATGCATGAGAAATATTAAATAAGATTTTTAATTTACTTGACCAGTAATGATAAAAACAAACATTAATCTTGTCAGGATTCTTGCCCTGGAAATCCTGGTTCATTTTGGTCAAAGCAAAAACACTTTTTTTTTTCAGTCTACTCTAAAAAGTTTTTCCCTGGTATGACCAATTAGTTCAGCCCAAAACATGACAATAATTCATCATTACATACACTGTAAAAAACCCAACTTGAAAAAAGTTTACAGTTTTTCTCAGTCGCTTTGGTGCATTTCTCACAACACTATTTACATTTGCACAACAGTTAATGCATTACTCAAAACAATTAGTACAAACTGCAAAACCTAGTGGATAACCTGCAAAAGCGTGTCACTTGCTCAAAATGGAGAGCTCATTCCTCAAAAGCAAGTATTCATGTCAATGAAAGTGTCAGTGCCATCAAGATGAAAAGTCCTGACACCACTGTTTGTGAACAAGATAGTCAAATGGCTTTGTCATGTTTTCATTATGACACTTTACTCTGTACTTTTTTTCCAATGCAAAACAGTCAGATTGTGGTGACACTTCCTGAAAATGCTCAAGACAGCACTATATACTATTGGCACAGCCATTTGAAAATTACAGTAAAGTTAGACATCACTGCATTTAGTGAGGTATCTGAGTACAAGACACTGAATATGTTTGTTTCACATTTTTACTGCATTTGATCTTTACAATTCAAATTTATTCACAGCACTGTGCAAAAGAATAAATACACCCACATTTACCACAAACATAAACTTCCTAACTTCCTTTGGGTAGAGCTGTGCACAACTGTGAACGATATTGCAGTACATAATGGAACTGAACCTACAACATACACAGGTCTGTAAATCATTCATGAAATTGTTAAATTTAGACATTTTCAGAAAAAAAAAGATTTAAGATTTTTAAATTAAAATATATTGACAGATTTTGACAACTAGTTCAACATTTTTTTATGTAATGTCTCAAGTAATGAAATGAGGACTATTAGTTTTATATGGAATGACTATTCAGCATCCACAAGTTTAGTTAATTTTGACTGACATGACATAAACAAATGATAATGTTACAAACAGCAGAGAGTTGTATGAAAGCAATTGATGCATGTCCAAAAGCATTTGCAATTTGCTGGAAGAAATGAGAAACTGCTACTATGATGAGCACAAATGACTAATTGTTTAGAGAAATGCATTAACTGTTGTGCAAATGTAAATAGTGTTGTGAGAAATGCACCAAAGCGACTGAGAAAAACTGTAAGATGAGTTAACGTCAGTTACAGGTTGCAGTATTTCTAACTCTAACAACAACGACAAAAATAACAATAACACCAATTGTATTAATGTCAGAAAGACTGCTGCAGAAAGACTTTTAATGTGAATTTTAACTGTTATATATATATATACATTCAGGAAATTTTGAGTATATGGAATGGAATAAAGGTCAACAAAAAAACAACAAAAATTTAAAGCAGTGAACGACTTGTTATAGTTTCTGTCATATGCTCTATATTTGTATCCTGTGCATTATATCTTTGTCAATAATTTAAAACAGATTAATTGAAAAAAGTGTTTATGCTATATGCAAATCATCAGTAACAATGTCACTTTGTTTGTGTGCTATATAAATAAACTTTGTGTCAGACTCATTTGCATGTCATTAGCATTCTTATATTATACATATTATTTATATTAGAGAAGTAAGCCTACAATTGAGTTGACCTTTCATACTTGGGGTTGTCAATTCAACTGGTGTGTGGAGAAGTAATTAAAAAGATTGAGCTGATTGACCTACTCAAATATACTTATATTATACTATACTATACTTGTATATAGTACACACAGTATACTTGTAGTAGACTGGTGAAAATTACAAAAACCAGCAGATTTTATTGGGTCCTACGACTCACGTGACAAGATTTCAAGCAAAACATGCAAGTCACAATTTGTAAATCTCAACCTCTTGTCTTCAGGCAACCTGTTTGATCTTATCCAGTCTGTCACACATTGTGGACTGAGACACAAGGCGAAGCCAGGTTATTTGACTGGCCCTCCGCCTGCTTGAGTGTACAGAGAAAGTCAATATGCTTCTCTTCATGAAAGGAAACATATCCACAGGCCTCTGTCCTTTTGAATGTCACTCTATTCTGGGCCAGCCACCTATGGATGATTAATTAAGGTCACTGTACTGGCTCACAGCCCTGCCAAACAGAGCAGGGGATTACAAGATGAAAAACCTGGTGTGATATTTTATACGCTGACAGCCCTGACAGTAGATCAGGACATCAATGTGTAGTCTAGCCATCTAATAACTCAACCATCGACTACTAAGAAACACAATTATTTTAATAATGTGTTAATATATCAGAGCTGCACTGATTCTCTGCAAAGTCAGTCAATTGTTCACTTGCTTACAGCTGTCCATATTGAGGATATGTTCAGTTTTCAATTAAAACAGAAGAAAACTTTGAGTTTTGTTCAATCATTTACAGACAACAGCAATTTCAGTTGTCAACTTATCACAACTTAATATTTTAAGTTAAGTTAACTTATCTGGATTGAATGTATTGACAAATTACAGTTGAAGTCAGAATTATTAGCCCCCCTGAATTATCAGCCCCCCTGTTTTTATTTCCCTGTATTCTGTTTAACGGAGAGAAGATTTTTTTCAGCACATTTCTAAACATAATAGTTTTAATAACTTATTTCTAATAACTGATTTATTTTATCTGTGCCATGATGACAGTAAACAATATTTTACTAGATATTTTTTTAAGTAAAATATTTAAAAGCTTAACCAGGTTAATTAGGTTAACTAGACAGGTTAGGGTAATTAGGGAAGCTATTGTATAATGATGGCTGGTTCCGTAGACTATCTGAAAAAAAATTGCCTAAAAGAGCTAATAATTTTAACCTTAAAATGGTGTTTAAAAAATTTAAAGCGGCTTTTATTCTAGTCTAAATAAAACAAAAAAAATGTTGTCCAGAAGAAAAAAATATTATCAGACATACTGTGAAAATGTCCTTGCTCTGTTAAACATAATTTGGGAGATATTTAAAAAAATATATATCAAAGGGGGGCTAATAATTCTGACTTCAATTGTATATATCAAAGTTTTTCTTGGCTGAACTTATTAGACTTTAAAAAAGAGTCAGCTGAACCCATATACTGTATATTAGTTAACTTAACTGCTTCAAACATCTGAGCTTTAATTAGTACAAATATGTGCAATGAGTAAAACAAATACAGATTTAATTAAATAAATCCCCTTTATTTATTTATTTTTATTGTAATATTTTTTACTTAAATTTATATTTGTTTACTTTTGCATGACCTCAGACGATGAACTTTCTGCAGGTTTAGAATTTGATTGTGCTGGTAAAAAATGGCTTGAGTGGGTTGAAAAAAGTTGAGTGGGTTTGGGATCAGTTAATGTTTTGAATGTGCATTTTATGTTAAATATTTAACAAAAACCAAGCGTGTTTACCTGCTCATTTTTAGTTAAGCCATTTTTATGTGCATTTGGGAGAGTTTTGTACAGTTTGAGCTGGAAACATTGGTAACGCTGACCACCATTTTCTCATTGTAATGTTGTGGTGTGTGTTTGTCTGAGGTTCTTTTCAGATACCTGCTTCTTTGGTGAAATTTCTATTTACAGACTCCAAAAAAAAACAACGGTTTATAGTACAGAACGAACCATGGTCCATTAGTGGAACATTACTCGTTAGAACATTGATTAGAACATTGACTAATTGAAGATAACATGGCAAGGTGACTCAGTGGTTAGCACTGTCACCTCACAGCAAGAAGACATTGGGTATAAGTGACAAAGACATGTGGTATAAGTGCATTAAATAAACCAAATTGGCCGTAGTGTGTGTGAATGCGAGACAACTTCAATATTTAAGTTCCCTAAACTTAAATATTAAACTAAAAGTCTTATTAACATCATTCTTATTTTTTAATAATATTTTTAATAATATTTTTATTATATATTTATGTAGAGCGTGACCGAATGTGCTTAGAAACAAAGTTCATGCGTGGCCATGGCAGTTTTTTGTGTTCATGATAAATTAGATAAACAGCAGTAAACTAATGATATTAGACATCTAATTTTAATCCACAAGTTTTCACAAATATTGGTGCAAGTTTACGTATTGAACACATTAGTGCATTGTTCCTATGTGTTTCAGGTCAGAATTATAGAACATATCTGGTCTCTCATTGTTATTGCCTTATTCATTAATTATTCAGCGCAGTCCACTTATGATGACAGACTGCCACTGGATGGAATGTGACTTCAGAGTATCCACAGTTCTGTTGACCAAATAGTGTGACCCTAAGCTTGTTAAAAGAGCTAGGTGTCAAAAGAGCCAGTTGTTATCAGCAAAACCAGAGAGAGAAAAAACATTTGGCCAAAATGTTAACAAAGTTCTTTTTTTTTCTATGACCTACTGTACAGTCAAACAACTGAAATTAATGGATATTTCTACACTGTTTACTAAACGTTTATGATATAACTAATGATCTGGATGATTTTTATAGTAAGTATCTTTAAGAGTCATAATCTTCTGCAGTCAGCTCTAGTAGGCCTTGACCCTGCAAAGCAATTTGACTAGACAGTTTCTGTGATGAAAAGTGAACAAATTGTCCATTAGCTGTGCATGTTATTCCCTACAGACATAATGATATATCATGCTTTAGCAGCATGGTCTGCAAGGTTAAACCAGCTTTAAATATGCAAAGTCTACTACCAAAATATGCTGATGAGACAGCATCATGAGGTAGATAAAAAAATTATATTTTAAGACATAAAGTCTACATATGCTGTATGTATACAAGACTTTGATTTTTATAGAGGTAACAATATGTTTCCTAGGATATCTGGCACTATAATATCAACTAAAGCTCCGTTCTGATTGTGTAACTACCTTTTGTTTTGGTCACTGGATGACAGTATCTGCAGCTAAGTGTGCTAGCTCCTACTGTAACTGGTGCTAATTCTTGTTTTTGAACATATTGTAACACTAATAATCGTGTTGAGCCAACAGTGATTATTGGGCTCAGTTGTTTATGCTGCATTAATGAAACTGTATAGAAAGCTTTTGGCAAGCTAAGTACAAGTGTTTAGTGTGTTTATGTTTAATTGGTGGACTGCCTGGGCTTGTGAGATGGAATATGGGTGATACTCTGAAAAGACGATTAGTTCCAACATAGACTCATTCTGAAAAGGTAGCCCTATATACATTTCTGAAGATTGCAAATTATGGAGCCAAAAGTACGTATGGCTGCATTTTGTCTTTAAAATAATTGTTACAGGCCGGTATCACGCCAGTCCTTTTTGCGCCAAGAGATGACTGCTTACCTCTGTGTGGATTGCTTTTCTGCTGTTACCTGTTAATTTGTCCAGTAGCTCGCTGTGTACATCAGTGGACTTGAAATGCAGAGAGGAGTTGACCGCGTCGAGAGGCTTTGAACGATTCCAGAAAGCAAGTAGTACCAAAAAAATAAAAATAAATAAGTGAGAATGTGGTAAAATCTGAAAGCGTGGTAAAATCGCAGGGCTTTTCTTTTTCTGGATTGCTTTTCAAACACGGTCAGTCGGGTTTAGGGAAGTGAGTCAGCACTGGTCAATCGGTGCTTTTTAAAACACTATCGGTTGGGTTTAGGAAGGGAGGTGGGTTGGGGAACCGGTTAGTTGGTTAGTCAGTTAGTCAACAGCGGCTTTTACGCAAGAACAGCAGGCACGAATGGCACTAGCAAGAGAAATTTGAGATCTCAAAAAGCGTACACAGCGGCCTCTGGTGGGTTCTCAAAAACAAAAACTGCAAAAAAATGTAGCTCCGCGGATGTATTTGGCACTCTCCAGAAATGAATATATGGCTACGTTTTCAGAATGAACTTGGGTTGATTAGTTCTCTGCTGCCCCATGATTTAATGGTCATGTGCTAATGTAAACACGAGTAACTCTGACTGATGTTTAGGTGTGTGTTGTGGAGTAACAGTCTGGGAGATCTATAGACACTATTTTTTTTTTAAAGCAGTATTCTCCTTCTTGTCCTTCCCATTGTAATGGCTCTATTTTCCTTTCCCAGTGCAGTTTCTCTCCAACCTTCCTTGCAGCCATTTTGAGAGCCATTCAAGGATTCTGCTGAGTGCTGCATTGATTCACCGTGGATGCTGCTTCTAGTGGAAGGTTTTTGGTTTTGTTTGTAGTTTTGATGTTACGATTGCTTGTTAGTTTTAATGCTACCATTGCTTCAGTGCTTCAGCCATATAGACCAACACCACATGCCGATGTCATTGTCTCCTTTTGTTGGGTGTTTTGTTTATTATTTAGTTCTCCATTTCTTTTTTATAATTATGTTTTTGATATTTTAAATGGCATGTATTAATTGCCATCTGCTTCAGCTATAGAGCGGCACTGCATTTGTTATTGTTTCCTTTTTAAGGCTATTTTCTCTAGCTTGAAATTAGTTTGCATTCTTTGTTGTTGATATTGTTGAATGCAGTGCTGTGATTGCATCTGCTTATGGCTATTGGTTCTTTTTGATGTGCAGTGTATTAATATGAGAATCTATGAAGTGCAGTATTTTGTGAGAATAACAGTAATCAGTTTATTATTTTTCTCTTACATTACTTACAATCTCTTACAATCAGTTTTTATTACTGTGTGATTATTGTTGCTCATGCTTTAGAATATGTGCTTTTAAGCAGTGCTGGATATTGGATGTTGGATATAACATGGATATTGGATTACAAATGTGTTGTTTCTGCCTGCAATTTATATAAAGTGGAATGCCTGTGTGCTTTTAGTAGGAGGTGTCAACCATTAAATTGGTGTAGCGTAGTTGCTACAACTGTTATGACCAGAAAGTCAAACCTTGTTTCTTTGTTTCTAACTTGCAGCATCAAGAAAACATTGCACTCAGCATAGTGAAACCGATGCCTGCCTGAGTTTGGCCAACCTTTCGTCACCTTAGAATTATAAAGTTCTATATGACATATTTTGTCTAAATTGAGTTATTGATATATTCTTATTAAATGACAACTTATTTACATTATGGGATGTTTTTTATAAGTTGTTTACATTTTAAGACTTTTTATTATGTTTGCTATGGAATGCAAAAACTTTGAAGCTCAATATCTCAAAATCATTCAGAATACAGATAGAATCTTCCAAGGTGACGATTTTGGCAGGATTACCCGATACACAGGCCCACACACTGAGGGCTATAATGAACTGTGTGCTTTGACCTGTGATCTATACAATGACTGAACTGCATTCTTAACTGTTGTCAAGCACTGGCACAACCAGACATGTTTGAGCAGTCATATTGGTATTCCATTGCAAAAGAGGCTCTCTTTATCAGGAGCTCAGAAGCTCCCCTTCACAGAAGAGTGACTGTTCAGCTACAGGTGCAACATGAAGTTCACCAAACTTGTTCACAGGTTCAGTTCATGCAAATTTAGTCATTTATGCAGTTTTTTTGTTCTACAAATCAAGAGTAGTGTTCAGATTCCAGTAGCATCAATCTCTTCTTAACATCCAACAGCAAAACCACTTGACAATCTTAATGGAAGAAATGTCCCTTAAAGCAGTTCACAGACCCACATTCAAATACAGTTTACATTAATTAATTTAACATGAACTTTTACTGAACATGTTCTTACCTGTATGCTATACAAACTTTTAAAAATCAATATAAATATTATAAATAAATAAATATATTAATATTTTCAATTAATCCACTAGCAGAGCAGAACATATCAATATTGCTTCTGGTTTTATGACGTCATGAGCAATATAGTTTTCTGTTATGGATCAGTGGCTGTGACACATTGCAATAAACACCACTGATGTAGCTGCTGGTGATTTGTCCTACTATGGACTTGCAGACGCAGTTAAGAATGCTCAACATGATTTAACATAGATTGTACTGTGCCGACATAAAACTGTCCTGTCATACTCTGATAAATCTGCAGCTTTTCCTATTTTGACACTGACCACTTTATGATGGAGCTGGTCATAATATATGGCTTATCACTGTACAGATATACACCATGATTTTGACACACATACTGTAATCACCAAAATATCACAACATGCAGAAATAGTCACCAAAATATGCACAACAATGGCATGCAGAATGTTGTTTTTTTCCACAAAGACATTTGATGAATAGAAATATAAATAACAATTTAAAACAAATTTGTTTTACAGTAAAAATAAAAAAAAACAATTGGTGATTAAACAATTCACAAAGAATTAAACTCTTTAAAATGTTTAAAGTACAGTTTATGGTATAATGTTTTTACAACTTTTGTAAAAAAAAAAAAAAAGTCAAAATATGGGTTCAATCAACATTTTGAGTAACCAAATTAATAATAAATTAATAATATGTTGTTTAGGGGCAGCATGGTGACTCAGTGGTTAGCACTGTCATCTCACAGCAAGAAAGTCACTGGTTCGAGTCCCGGCTGGGCCAGTTGGCATTTCTGTGTAGAGTTTGCATGTGTTTCCGCCGGGTACTCTAGTTTCGCTCACAGTCCAAAGACAAGCGCTATAGGTGAATTGGGTAAACTAAATTGGCCATAGTGTATGTTTGTGTGAATATAAGTGTGTATGGGTGCTTCCTAGTGCTGAACAGCAGCTGGAAGGGCTTCTGCTGCGTAAAACCTATGCTAAAATAGTTGGTGGTTCATTCCAAAAGGACTAGGCTGAAGGAAAATAAATGCATGAATAATATGTTGTTTAATTGTAAGATAAAAAAAAAAAAACTTGTTCAAGTAGTGATAATTTGTATGTACAGCAATATAAGAGCACAAGCCTACTAATACTACTAATACTAAATAATTAAAAAGTTATTGCTGACAAATAATGGTTTGAAGATGTTTTGCAGATTTAAAGGGTATTAATATTATCTAAGCAAAACGTATTCTTTTAATATGTCATCAAATGATTTTTCTAAATATATATGGCAAGATTTTGGTAGCCTATTTAAACTATTGCTATGTGGAATGATATTTAAGTAGGTACCTTCTTTAAATTTAACAATAATCATAATAATATTATTAATAATAGTAATAATAATAATAATAATAATAATAATTATTATTATTATTATTATTATTATTATTATTATTATTCAACGGGGTCCATCATTTAAAATGACAAATACATTTTTATAGTGTGCATTATATCACATATATCAGAGCCTTTTAAACTATAAGTTACAGTAGCAACACCTGATAGCACAGGTTGTTTAAAGGCGAGGATTTGTGACGCGTCATCTGTTGTGACGTCATTCTTGCCTTCGAAGGTCAAATCAGTGAAAATAACATGTGGCAGACGCAGTGTAAAAACTCTTTGGATTGAGTGGTATCAATTCAGTGTCATCAATAATCCTGCTTGTTTCCATTTGTTTAGTTTTATTTTGGACAACTACCTCGAAAACTATAACAAATGAATTACTTGTGCCAAAAACACTTAAACAGCCAAATTCGAGTTCCACGTGTCAATTGCCTCAACAAATAAATAAAATAAATAAATAAATCCTTACAACAACTTCTACAAAATGTAATATCCTTACATTTCGTGTGAAACGGGGTGAAGAAAATTTAAATATATCTACTCGAAAAATAAACAACCACACTTTTAGAACCAGCGTCTTTTTAGGGTCATTTAAAACACAGACATCGCTTAACGTAAATAAAAGCGTGATTCTTACGTCTTCATCCTCGCTAGCGTTTTTCTTGCGGTTCTGGACCGGAGGTCGGCATGAGGGGTGATGAGGACTCTTCCCAGATTTATTCTCATCCTCAGGAACCTGTCCACCCAGGAGATGACTGGCTTCAGGTGGATGGGGAAAAGATTTGTTGGTATTAATTTTCCCTGTGAATCTCTGGTACAGCGAAGCCATGGGTCCGGTAAAATCACTAAAGCATCTCAAAGCGCGAGCTGTCTCATCGGCTGCTCTCCTTGAATGTGTTTGATTTTAATGTCCTTCTCCCGCAGAACGTAAACGCACTTCTTCTCCAATAGACCAGAGTCGGTATTGCTAAGAGATGCGGTAAGACGAAATTGAAATATATCTCTAATGCGCTCCGTTTGAGTAATTCCTCTGTTTTATTGCTTTGACTGGAGTCGGGCGGTACTAGAGAAAGTCTGTTCTGTATTCAAAGCACGTTGTTTCCTCTATACCCCATCTGCAGAAAAACGTCCATACAAACAGCCAGTAAACCACTCATTCACCGGATTTAACAAGAGAGCTTACCACATCTCACTGCATTTCAGAGAAGGCGAGTGGTGGAAAGACAGCAGTTAGAGCTTTACGCAAATGAGTGTGTGAGTGCGTGTAAATGCGTGTGTCTGTGTCTGTGTGTAGATGAGACGCGTTCTGCATGTGAAGTGACCGCTGACAGAATATTTATTTGAAACCAGAAGTAGCATAGCCCTCATATCGTAAACTCACTTTGGTATAAATAAAGTGAATTAGAAACATCTCATCAGTTGACAGATGTTCATAAATGTTCAATATTCGGCAATACTCACCTTTCTGTTTTACTTTTAAAGGTCATACTCAGTACTAGAGTGCCACACTGTGGTTAAATAAAATACAACAGCTCAAGTAAAGCAATTCGCAGTCCATTAATGATTTTAACCAAACTACCAAAATACGATTTATTAATTTGATAAACTAATTATCTTAAAATCCTTACACATAATGCGTTCAGCAGTATGGTCATACGCAAAGTCCTCAGCATAAATGAGTGGGATACACCCTCACAGATCTCTCTTTTAAATTTACATTTTCTATACAATGCTTTAATAAAATATGTGTGCATATACATTAGATTAGTCAGTACCAAAGTCAATATGGAACTAATCTAACATAAATCATAAGATCACAGCCAAAACATTAGTACACTCAATATAATATATTGGGGAAATATCAAATACAATTTAAATAAGCAGGAAAAATCAAGAGAAAACATATAATTATCTTTCTATGTTCTAAACACTATGTGTGTATACACTGCTGGTCAAAAGTTTGGAGTCAGTTTTTTTTCTTGATGTTTTTTTTTCAAGAAAATAATTCTGTTCATCAACACGGCATTTATTTAATGTAAAAAAGTTAAATATTTATAAAAAATAAAATAACTGCTTTCTTATTGTATGTAGCTTCAAATGAAATTATTACTCCAGCAATGATTGATTTTATTACTATTACATAAATAATAATAATAATAATGATAATATTAACAACAATAATTATTAATATTAGTGTGATTTCTGAAGGATCATGTGACTCTAAAGACTGGAGTAATGAAACTGAAAAATAATCTTTAAAATCACTGGAATAAATTATAAATGAAATGATAAACTACTTTTGAACAGTTATTTTGAAGTACAATAACATTTTACAATTGTACAATTTGTACTGTATTTTTGCTGAAATAAATGCAGCTTTGGTGAGCAGGAGAAGCTTTTTTTTAAACATTTAAAAATCCTACTGACCCTAAACTTTTGACCGGTAGCATACATATGGATGATTCTCATGAAAACTTAAAACATTTCAAATATGAATTTAAAAAAAATTAAATCAACTTTTTTGCTGCAGATATTAGAAACAAATATCATGTGTCAACATTAATTTCAACTAATCTACATATCATTTAGGACCTTTTTGAAAATAATTTCCAAAATAAGTAATACAAAATCTCATTACAGCAACAGTCTGCAAAATCAACTCTGTTAAAAAAGCTAATTCACTTTGACTCTTTTCAAAGGGATTAGTAACAGTTGTGTTACTTGAGATTCAGAAATAACATTTATTTTTAAACTAAGTGTTTTTTATTGTTTTTTTCTCATTACTGTAACACCTTACACAATTGACTATATATATATATATATATATATATATATATATATATATATATATATATATTGATAAAACCTGATGTATTTTCAAAATAATGTGAGTAACCTGAAATGTCATAATTTGTAGAATATGCACATGCATTGAAAATCAAACAACTAAAAATAACACCATGAACATTGGTTGCAGTAATGATAAATAGGTTGCAGAATTTAGATTAATTATTTCAACATTGATTTTAAGTATACTATGTATGAGATTTTGTTAAAACAACATTTAAAATAGAAAAAACAAGTGATAATTGCACATTGAACTTCAAATTTGTTTTAATTTTGGTGCTTCAAAAACAAAAACTTCATTTCAAAGAAAAAATTTCTTTTGCTTAGACAATCTGAAATGAATCATCATCCTCGCTAGTGTAATGTGAAGTGACGCTGACAACAGGGAGTGCGGATCCAAATGCAGGTTTATTGAGAATGGTCAGGCAAGCAAGTCAACACAGGAGCAAACAGATGTATAAGGGCAATCCAAAGTGATAGTCAGGTACCAGGCCTGGAGCGTGGAGCTGCGGAGGATCCGGAGCGTTCTAGCAGCACTGGGAAGTCACACGGCTCTGGCCTTTCGTAGGACTCAGGTGGCAGCTCTGGCCTTTCGTGGGACTCAGATGGTGCCGCTGGCCTTTCGTGGGACTCAGGAGAATCTGGCACCCCTGGCCATTCAGGGAATTCAGGAGGATCTGGCGCCCCTGGCCATTCAAGGAATTTGGAAGGATCTGGCGCCTCCGGCCATTCAGGGAATTTGGGAGGATCTGGTGCCTCTGGCCATTCTGGGAATTTGGGAGGATCTAGTGCCCACCACTTAGGGAATTGGAAAGGATCTGCAGCCCACCATTCAGGGAATTAGGGAGGATCTGGTGCATGCCATTCAGGGTATTTGGGAGGATCTGGAGCCTGCCATTTGGTGGATTCAGGAGGATCTGGTGCATGCCATTCAGGGGATTAAGGAGGATCTGGTGCCTGCCATTCAAGGGATTCAGAGAGGTTTGGTGCCCACCATTCAAGGGATTCAGAGAGTTTTGGCAATATCAACTCTGTGCAGTGGCATGTTGGAATAGAGTGGTTCAGAAAGTCATATCAAAAAATTTCATTCAGTTCATTGTTCTGCTGGAAGATGAACCATCGCCCAAGTCTGAGGTCAAGAGCACTCTAAAGCAGGTTTTCCTTTAGGATGTCTCTGTACATTGCTGCATTCATCTTTCCATCTATCCTGGCCAGTCTTCCATTTCCTGCTGCTGAAAAACATCCCCATAGCATGATGCTGCCACCACCATGCTTCACTGTAGGGATGGTATTAGCCTGGTGATGAGCGGTGCCTGGTTTTCTCCAAACGTAACACCTGGCATTCACTCCAAAGAGTTCAATTTTAGTCTCATCAAATCAGAGACTTTTGTTTCTTAGCATCTGAGAGTCCATCATAAGCCTTTTGGCAAATTCCAGACGAGGAGTGGCTTCCGTCTGTCCACTCTACCATACAGGCCTGATTGGTGGATTGCTGCACAGATGGTTGTCCTTCTGTTAGGTTCTCCTCTCTCCACAGAAGAACATTGGAGCTCAGACAGAGTGACCATTGGGTTATTGTCTTAATGGTTCCAAACATCTTCCACTTATGGATGATGGAGGCCACTGTGCTCTTTGGAACTTTCAGAGCAGCAGAATTTTTTCTGTAACGTTCCCCAGCCTTGTGCCTCGAGACAATCCTGTCTCTGAGGTCTACAGTCTTCATGCTTTGTGCTTTGTCATACACTGTCAACCCTGGGACTCTATATAGACAGGTGTATGCCTTTTCAAATTATGTCCAATCAACTGAATTTACCACAGGTGAACTCCAATTAAGCTGCTGAAACATCTCAGGAATGATCAGTGGAAACAGAATGTACCTGAGCTTCATGGCAAAGGCTGTGAATACTTATGTACATGTGATTTTCAGGGTTTTTATTTTTAATAAATATGCAGCAATTTAAAAAATCTTTTTTCACATTGTCATTATGGGGTATTGTGTGTAGGATTTTGAGGAAATAAATTAATTGAATAAATTTTGGAATAAGGCTGTAACCAGGGCCGAATTAACATAAACAATTCACATAGAATTATTAAAAGCTTATACTTAACCTACTCATTTGTCCAGCAAATAGACTAATTAGTGTAAAGCAATCCTGTATTATATTATTATGTGGCCAACTATAACAATAAAAAAACAGTATCTAATTATTTAATGAGCAAGGTAACAGTATCTGAAGCAGAGACATTCACTTATAAAGCACACAACACATCAACACGGATCTTAAAATGAAACACAAGTTTATTGCTACTTTACAAAACAACGTACTAATCTAGATAAAACAAACACACATACATACATACACACACAAGCAGTTTGAGGAGAGTTATGAAGGAGAGCGAGTAAGGATTCAACTTCTAGCATTTGCTAAGTTCTTAGCATTGCAACCTGAGAGAAACCATAAAAGCAGAGAATTTCGCTATTCTTTACTACTTAAATATAATTCACACCAGTTCAGCAATGGATAGAAACCTTGTTTGTGTTACTTGCGGTCTGATGGAATTTTGGTTTCCTCGACTGGTCCAAAGGAGATCCCAGTGGAGCTGATTGGTCAGCGTAGCAACTTTAGTGACGTGCTGGTCCCTCGTCGGTGGCGAGGGGTTTCATTACTTTCAGGGAAGTTTGGAGTCGGTTGCTAGGGATACGGATGTTGGACGAGGCGGTTTTAAGTTTCGGTCTCGTGAAGTCCTTCCTGGAGTTTTGGCTCTCTGCGGAATTCTGTGGTTAGTTTCAGAGTTCTGATGGGTTGACCCGATAGCTTGTTGTTGAAGCGGTTGCGCAAGCAGATTGGAGGGTCGAGCCAGTAGCGAGTGAACGTCGCGGTTTGCTCCGTGATGCAACGAGGCTTCCGGCAAGGCGGTGTAACGGCCCGCACGAGAAGAGCAACGATGCTGACGAGCAGCAAAGACATGGCAAAAACCCGGCAAAAGACAACATGAACTTTCATTGTTCAAAGTTTAGGCTTGAGTATAGGTGTGGCCTACACAGGTATTGTTCAATAAGAGAAGCTGGTTCGGTGGTTAAGAAGGTGGTTGGGTTAGCACTTCATGTGAGAATCATGCATTACCTGCCTTTACTCGGAAGCTATTAAAATAAAGTTTTATGACATGGGCACTTTTCATAGTAGGGTTTCTTCCTATAAACCAATGCATTTGAAACGTTCTTGGGTTTCAATAGATACCAAATATGAAATGTTTCACAAACGTTCTGTAGATTTCATGCCGCAGCAATGGCTAAAACTCATTACCAATCCATAACAGTTATGTTAAACACATGGAACATGTACACACAAAAACCTACAGAAACTTAAAATAAGCACACATTACTCAAATAAACACAGTTTAATTGAAAGTCCGTTTAAACTCTGAAAGTTTCTGATGGCTTCTGTGGCTGCCTGCGATGTGTATTCCCTCACAGACGCCATTTGCTGGCGTGAAGCAACAGGGGTTTGTTGAGCTCTCTCAAAAACCGGTTTGGGGGAGTCTTTGAGTGTAATCTTTTTATTGTTTTAAGATGTCAACTTAATTAAGACGCAGTTGAAATCGCAAATGGCAAGTGGCCTGTGGATTTGCCTTTTGCTGTCTGTCTGTGGATTGCTTTGAAAATGAAATCAAAGCTTAGACATGTAGACACCGTTCAATCTTTTAAGAATAATGTGGTGTGTGATTTGTTCAGTTCTGGAAAGATCCGTTGACTCCCAACAGATATGACGTGGGAAATGCCTTTTTGCGTTATGCTTTCTCTCAATGATAATGTGAAGTATTCCTTTCGATTCGCTGCTGTTAAAAAAAAAAACACTGACGCCGGTGTTAAACTGGGGCTTAGAGTGGCTGTAGCCCAATCAGAATATTGAATAGCCCTGTTTTCAACCTAGGCTCATTCTAAAAACATAGTCCCGTGGACGTTTCTGAAGACTGCGAATTATGTAGCCGGAGGTACGTAAGGCTGCGGTTCATTATTTAAGCGAACACTACGACGCGGTATGACGCTGTTCATTTTGGCGCTTACCAGCTGACCACTTACCTCCGTGTGGAGGCCTTTCCCGCCGCAACCAGTTTGTCCTGTTAGATTGTCGTGTACATCGCCGGACTTGAGATGCAGAGGGGAGTTGACCATGATGACAATGACGACTGGGTTCGTCTGGGGAAGAGCGGTTCCAGAAATCAGGTAAGACAAAAACTGAATCCAAAAAAATAAAATGAACGAGTGAACAACAGGCTGAGAACGTGGTAAAAATCCTAAAACGTGATAAAAATCAGACGAGGGCTTTTCTTTTTCTGGACGGCTTTTGTCAGACAGACAGACAGATGGTTGACAGCGGCCTCTGATGGGTTTACACGAGAACAGCGCGGGCGCAAACGGCACTCGCTTGAGACATTTGAGATACGAAAAAGCGCACGCAGCGGCCAAACAAAAGCTGCAAAAATATATACCTCTGGGACGTATTTTGCGGTCTCCAGAAACGTGCACGGGACTACGTTTTCAGAATGAGCCTGGGTTGCCTGTTTAAGTCACTCATAAGGGTGATCAAATGTGCTAATTTTCCCAGGACAGTCCCTTATTTTGGCACTACCGTGAGAACCGTCCAGTCAAAGGTAGGCTAACCAAGCTCATCGTAGAACAAAAATTTAAATTCAGATAGTCTTCATCAATGATTAACTTATACATGCAGTAACAGAAGTTGGTAGGCGGAATCATATTGAATAAACACCAACCAATATAACCAAGACAGTGTGTGAACAAATCAAATAGCCTACCTAAGCAGTAATCAAAATGTCCATCTTTGCGGAGTATGTATTTTAAGTGAATACACTTGGTTATGCTTTACAGTAAGTCTAACTGAACAACTGAAAAGCAAACTTTTTTAATGAATGTTTATTTTGCCCCTTTTATGAAAATTACAAATATTATGGAAAAATGAAATATTGGCGCTGGCTTTCATCAGACAATATATCTGATGCAAAAAACAAATAAATAAAATAAAATAAGGATGCTAGCCTTCTGAAAGTCAGAAGACCACAATATTTTGGATATTAGAAGCATGGATTTTAAAGATATCCTAATATTAGGGATTCATGGTCAGCTGAATTTCTAAAAAAAACTTTTTATTGGTAAACCCCTATTTAAAGTTTTTATTATAAAGCACTAGGAAATGTTGCAAATGTTTTTTGTTTTGCTGATTTTTGCAGCCTGTTTAAACTTTAAAATTCAAATTATGTCATTACTTTATTTTGTATTGCCTACTTGTTTTAATAAAATAGAAAAAATTAGTAATCAAATATGGTGGAAAATTATAATATATATCAGCAAATTATTATTATTAATAATAACTACCTATATATATATATATTTTGTAAGGTAAAAAATTAAAAGGGGCCTTTGGATTTGGTATAGCCCCAGGGCCCAATGTGTTCTTAATCCGGCCCTGGCTGTAACATAAAAAATTTGGAAAAAGTGAAGCGCTATGAATACTTTCCGATTGCACTGTAAATGCCGTTTGAAATTGTGTTATAAAATCTGCTTTTTTTCTCAGCCTCCTATGGTTTATGGTATTGTATTTTACTATAAAATCAATGAAAAGAAACTATTCATCATCCTACTGTAGAAGTTTGCTCTACTGCTCATTTAAAAAAAAAACATTTCACATGGCACTTTGCATCCAAGCTGTTTATTATTGTTGTTTGTAGATTTGTCTTTGAGTTGTCAACTGTGTTTAAAAGAGCATCTCTCTTCATGAAGAGTTCAGCAGACCTCAGCCATTGAAGATCAATAGAGCAATCTGTCAGGACGCTTCACAAATTCTCTGAGCAATACCAACCTGGGTCATATAGTGACAGAGAAACATCACTTCAAGGCTTAGGGCCATATCTCAATTTTATGCCTCATTGACTGTAAAGTACAAGTGCTGAATAAGCAGGAAAAAAGTCATTTAAATGAAAGAAATAAAGGGACCTGAAGGAGTGTTTTTGATAAGGCAGGATTCATCCCTCACAGTATATAATCTTAAGTGGGTCTTGCACACAGATCATGGTGGCAATCATTCGAGAATAGTTTCATTCATTTCAACTCACAAAGTCTGAATCAGTGACTCCAGACAGACTCCGTCTTACATTTCAGGATTTCTGTGTTGAGATCTGTGTTCTTGTTGTGTTTGTGTATTTCTTGTAGAAGAGCAGATGCGACTAACTGACATATCTGTGTGTATTAGTCTTGTGAAGTCTTCACTTACAGCAAAAAATAAAGTTTACACGTTTACATTATTTTGTAAATTGATTTCCACTTTAATGAAAATATATATAACAAACTTGATTAATGTAACCATTTTGAAGAAAATGGCATGTTTTACTATAGTTTTTAGACCTAAGGCGCTGCCATCTTGGAATATCGCTGTGTCTGATGTCACAGGGTTGGTTCCATTCCCTCAGCTGAACAGATGGAAGTAATGGACTGACCACAGGGACTGAAAAGCTTAATTTACCTATTTTACCCAATGCATGAAGTTGTGGCTGTGGAGCTGGTGCAAATACAAGCATCAGATGCGTGTCTAATAAACAATAAAAAATAAATAAATAAATGGACTTGTGGGGGAAATGGGAGCACCCGGAGGAAACCCATGCGAACATGGGGAGAACATGCAAACTCCATACAAAAACGCCAAGTAACCCAGCCAGGGCCAGAATAACCAATGGGCATTATGGGCACAGGTCCATTTGATCGACAGAGACAAAATTACTAAAGAGCGCAGTAGACAGCAGGTGGGAGTGGCGTAGCTCGTAAAGCGCATGGTAACATGTTTTAATGCGATCGATCATGAACCCGGTTCGAATACAGCGTCTGATGAACATGTTCTTCTTTTTTCCCCTATTACATATCAGATTGGAAATACATTTATTTTCAATAGAAAGGAAATGTTTTTGTTTAAAAATTTTAATAAAGTATATAAAAAAAAATAAAATGAGTCACAAGGTATTTAATAAGGATAATAAGAATGATAAATATTCTATAAACAGTTATTTTCTGGTGTTAAATGTTAGCGACATCTTAATATAATTAATCTGTATTTACAATGTTAGTTGCTCTGCTTTACCCATATTCTCCGACCCTATAGAGAGAGAGAGAGAGAGAGAGAGAGAGAGAGAAAGAGAGAGAGAGAGAGAGAGAGAGAGAGAGAAAGAGAGAGAGAGAGAGAGAGAGAGAGAGAGAGAGAGAGAGAGAGACAGACAGAAAAACCCCTGAAGAGGAGAGAGACAGGAGAGAACTGGTACAGTGTCTGTGATTTCGGAGACTTTCAGCTTTATAATCAAGTGCTTTTTGCCTATTATTCTTCATCACGAGGGAGACAGTAGGAATCATTAATCAGTGTGTGTATTATGGAAGACTCAGATTCATAGAACTGGATTGGAGAGGTGTTTTATCCAAATCATATGCTTTATAAGTTTGTAAAAGTTATACATTAAAAATACCCTTTAGTACTGCTTCAGTGAACTTGAACAAGTATATTAAAAACCATTAATTTTCACTAGTTATATTAGTATTTTTTTTCAAAGTGTGCTTTAAATGCTTTTAAAATCAGGTTAATCTTTGTTGACTATAAATATATGTACTATGTCATTTATTTAAAAAATGTGGGCAAAATATTATAGATTAACTTTATTTAAAAATATTATATTAATCTTATTTTTTAATTCAACTATAGGGGTGCGGCCTTGTAGGGGGCCCTACAAGACATTGTGCCCAGGGGCCTCTGAATTCTTAATCTGGGCCTGGACCCAGCCAAGGCTTGAACCAGGGACCTTCTTGCTGTGAGGCAAACGTGCTTCCCACTGCGCCACCGTGCAGCCTATATATATTTTTTTTTTCTTTTCTTTTTTTCTCCTCTTTAATTACTGATCATTCAATGCACTTTGGTCCACTCTCTGTATTACGCTGCCTGACTCCATGTCTGGGTTTCAACCATGGTTTCAACAAGGTCTGTTACTGATGTAATGGGGGTGGGTACTTTCACTTTTCACTAATACAGCCCTCACCTCTTTTCATGTTCAAACCAAAAAAAGATTGGCTCAGTTTTTCACATGGCAGTCGACTTGAGAATATGTCTTGACATAATCCACAAAGACATGACTTAGTAAAGCATGAAGTGGACCAAAGTGCATCAAGCGAAAGGTATAAGAATAAGAAAAATAGAAAATGTATAAATATTATATATGATGCTTGTATTTGCACCAGCTCCACACTCACAACTTCACACATTGGGTTAAATGAGGCTGGCCAGTTTTTGTGTTCAGTCCATTACTCATTTATTCATTTTCTTTTCGGCTTAGTCCCTTTCAGTCCCTTTTTTATTTCCCAGGTTCCGCTGGTTGCATTTCCTGAATTTTCATTGCCAATCTTAAGCCAATTGTAATAGTTTATTTTAGTTTAATTTGGAATTTACCCAACCAACACAGAGCCCGGGGGATCAGAGTGAGTGCTTTGACTTGGCCCCACCCTGATCCTGTATCTGTTAAGCTGAGGGATTGGAACCAACCCTGTGACGTCACACTATAGAATGTCAAACATGCAACCATCCAACACAGTAGCAGTTTTTTGTGTATAAAAAGTTATACATTTTCTTATTACTCAATGTTTCTTTGTCACTTTCATGTGTACTTGTAATGCAATGCAGTCCTATCCAACAGTTTATAGATGAATGTATTATATAGTATAATAGAGCAGTGTTTTTCAACCCTGTTCCTAGAGGCACAGCAACAATACATATTTTGGATGTCTGCCTTATCTGATCCATTTATTTCAGGTTTTTGAGTCTCTTCTAATGTTCTGATGATTTGATTCAGGTGTGTTTGACTAGGAAGAGGTTGAAAATGTGTACTGTTCGTGTGTCTTCAGGAACAGGGTTGAAAAACACTGTAATAGAGTATAAACAGATACACATATGCATACATATAATGTTTCTTTTCATTATAACATAGACTAACAAGACTACCAAGAAAAGGTGACTGCTTGACTTCATGGCAACAATTCTAGGATAGCATTATTGGCTACACATATGAGCACAGAACTGTATAGCTCCCTCCTTGAGTTTGCAGCAGCAGTCCACCATTTCTGTTTACTCGCTATATCACATAGAGATTTACAATGCAAAATATGACCAACAAAGTCTACATTGACTCCAAACATCCAACACTCAAAAAATATTTTGTTTCACTTGTTTAAACTACTTAATTAAAATGGGCTGAAACAACACAATTCTTAAGATTTCATTGGGGCAACTTTATTTTTTTATGTTTTATAAATTTGTAAAAAGTGTTAAGTTAACCTAATCGATTTGTGTTGGGTCAACATAAATTAATTGTGTGGAACCCTGCATTTTTTACAGTGAATTTACCAAGGACATTGATGTTGAATTTTTGAGAGCATTGTACAGAAGGATGTTAGTAAAGTGTTATATATTTTCACTGGACTTTATCAACAAGGGTTAGTTAACTGCTATTTTTTAAGGATGGGTCAAGCTAATTATTTATTCTCTAACTTTATATGCAATACATTTATTTCATAACATTCATTGGCAGTCTATTAAAATTGAAATATCCTACCAGTTAAGCTACATGATTCATAGAACTATAATTTTATGTATAAGATATTCAAGTATATCTGCAAAGTAAAAGCAAAAATAACTATTCAATGTAAACTGTAGGGAAACTTTATTAGGTACACCTGTCCAACTGCTTGTTAATGAAAATTTCTAATCAGCCAATCACATGGCAGCAACTCAATGCATTTAGGTATGTAGACATGGTCAAGATGATCTGCTGCAGTTTAAACCGAGCATCGGAATGGGGAAGAAAGGTGATTTAAAGGACTTTGTATTATAGTCTGAGTATTTCAAAAACTGCTGATCTACTGGGATTTTCACGCACAACCATCTCTAGGGTTTAGAGAGTCTGAAAAAGAGAAAATATCCAGTAAGCGGCAGTTCTGTGGGCGCAAATGCCTTGCTGATGCTAGAGGTCAGAGGAGAATGGTTAGATGGTTTCGAACTGATAGAAAGGCAACAGTAACTTATATAACAACTCGTTACAACCGAGGTATGCAGAAGAGCATCTCAGTACGCACAACATGTTAAACCTTGAGTCAGATGGGCTACAGCATTAGAAGACCACACTGGGTGCCACTCCTGTTAGCTAAAAACAGGAAACTGAGGCTATAGTGTGCACAGGCTTACTCAAAATTGGACAATAGAAGATTAGAAAAAACGTTGCCCAGTCTGATGAGTCTTGCAATGGTAGAGTCAGAATTTGATGTCAACCTAAGGATACATCCTGCCTTGTATCATCGATTCTTTGAGCCCATAAGTACCAATTGAGCATTGTGTCAAAGCCACAGCCTACCTGAGTATTGTTGCTGACCATATCCTTCCCTTTATTGCCACAGTGTAATCTTCTGATGGCTACTTCCTGCAGGGTAACGCACTACGTCATAAAGGACGATTTTCTCAGACTGGTTTCTTGAACATGACATAGCCTCCACAGTTACCAGATCTCAATCCAATAGAACACCTTTGGGATGTGGTGGAATGGGAGATTTGTATCATGGATGTGCAGCCGACAAATCTGCAGCAACTGTGTAATGCTATCACATCAATATGGATCAAAATCTCTGAGAAATATTTCCACTACCTTGTTGAATCTATGTCACGAAGGATTAAAGTAGTTCTGAAAAGCAGCATAACAAGCAGTTTTTAATGTCTCAAAATGAATGAAAGTGAATGAGACCAGAAGTCTCGAGCCAAAAAGATTCAAATGGTTGCGCCTGCTCATACACAAAGAATAAGGTCAATAGACTTTCACTTTCATCTCTCTCTTTCATGGTAAGTTGCACGAATCTAAGCATAAAAAATGTGTCAGAGATTTTTTTGTTCGCTAAACCAAGCTTTTTGAGAGAGCAAATCATTCAGACTTCAAATCCAATTTTACTTAAATGTTCAAGATAAGGTGATAGGAAAATTTAAACTTTTACAGGGATGATATGGAGCAGACTCTGGGAGTAAATGAATAGTAATTATTTTACACATCTATAAACCGAGCAATGATTAGACATGTGTATTACAGTAGAAGCTCTTCTCAGAGCTTTACACATCTAAAATTGATGTAGTTTCAGATGCCCATTTTTTGAAGTGAACCCTAAAAAGATTTGACTTTAAAAATCGGTGAACGCTATTACTGCTGTGTTGCGTGTGCTGCAGGGTGCGATAAGCATTGAGCCTCAATGAATGGCAGAATGCATTTCAGCCAAGGGTCTAAAAATAAGTTATTTTATACTCCATAAAGTTGTACATGAATGTTTCTGTGTGTGTATCCAGTTATATATTCACAAAGAAAACTAAAAAGGAGTTAAGCAGAATAATGTGTTAATTTGTAAGCAATAAGATGCTTGAAAATACATCAAAAGTACTACAATTTACTTTTAAGAAGTCTATCTACTAAACAAAGTGCCCTTGAAACTGAATGCACATCCATAGTCAATAAATTTATGAATCTATATTCGCAGAACATTGAGAATGTTCTTAAAAAATCTCCAATTGAGCCAAATTATGCCGTTGAAACATTTTATGCTTTAGAATATTCTCTTTAAAATACCTTAACCTCAGAAATAATAAAATCAAACTTGTAGTTCAACATCTGCCTTAAGGTTTACAATGTGGCTGATAGAAACGGTACAAAATAAAGGCCTTACCTTTCCATGTGAAGCACTTGTGTCAATCTTCAATTGAGTGGCAATAAGAATTGACATTGTGATCTACAGTACACCACCAACACGCAGATCTGAGTTGGCGATGCAGCAAAGTATGGAAGTCCACTTGTGGTACAGTGTGTATAACCTCTCTGTTGTTCACCCTGTCCTTTTTCTCACACTTGTATGTTCAGTCCTGGCCACGCATGCACAACCCAGAGCGAAGTATACGCAATTCCACAGCACCAGCAGTTCTAAGCTGTATTTTTCCCCTCTTAGTCAATTTCTCTGTCCTTTCCAGCTTCCCTCACCTCTCTGCCTGTCGCTGTCTCTCTCTCCCTCTCACCCTTCCTCTCTCTTGTGTTGTCCCACTGAAGCGTGAGGCTAAGTCTCTAAAATATTCTAGGCAGATTTCACAAAACACACATAAAAACAGCGGCCAGTTACAACAGCCCTTGCCAAATGGTTTAGAGAGCAAAGGAAAAAGTTGGATATATAAACTTCTTTAACAACAATCGTGTTTATAAGTTCAAATGATTTCTATGAATGGCTTAAATGGCCAGTTTGCATCATCAGAAATGTTTAGAAATGTGCCATTTTCAAAAGTGTTCTATTGTATGCAAATATATATGTGTATATTTTAATGCATATTGTTGAGAAGATAATAATAAACTGATTTAAATGGTGCAGTAAGTGGTTTATGCTGCACGCCATAAGGTAAAATATTCCTGCAGCAGGCAAGCTGCTGGCATCCTTGTTGTCTATGCAATTTAATTTACAGAGCATCTTTGCCCTGCACACGCCCTATCCAGGTTTCTGACACCCATTAAAGAATTTATTATACAAACCACAGTGACTGTGCTTTGCTAGAGTATCCCGAAGATTTGTTCTGCACTCTCAGAAATAATGGTATACAAACTGTCACTGGGGTGATACACTTTCACATTTGTACCTAAAGAGTCCATATTAATACTTAACTGAACATACTATAGTACTTTACCAGCTACTACAATAGTATACACTCATTGGCCACTTTATTAGGTCCACCTATCCAACTGCTACAATTCGCAAAGGCTCACCAAAATTGGACAATAGAAGATTGGAAAAACGTTGCCTGGTCTGGTAAGTTTCAATTTCTGCTGCGACATTTGGATGGTAGGGTTCAGAATTTGGCATCAACAACATGAAAGCATGGATCCATCCTGCCTTGTATCAACGGTTCAGGCTGGTGGTGGTGTAATGGTGTGGGGATATTTTCTTGACACACTTTGGGCCCATTAGTACCAATTGAACATTGTGTCAATGCCACAGCCTACCTGAGTATTGCTGCTGACCATGTCCATCCCTTTATGACAATAGTGTAACCATCTTCTGATGGCTACTTCCAGCAAGGTTAGCACCATGTCATAAAGCGTGAATCATCTCAGACTGGTTTCTTGTACATGACAATGAGTTCACTCAACTCAAATGGCCTTTACAGTTACCAGATCTCAATCTAATAGAGCACCTTTGGGATGTGGTGGAACGGGAGATTTGCATAATGGATGTACAGTTGACAAATCTGCAGCAACTGCATGATGCTATCATGTCAATATGGACCAAAATATCTGAGGAATATTTCCAGTACCTTGTTGAATCTATGCCATGAAGGATTAAGGCGGTTCTTAAGGCAAAAGGAAGGTCCAGCCCAGTACTAGTAAGATAAAATACAAAATAAAGTGGCCTGTGAGTGTATCTTTTAACACTTCTACTAATATGTATTTTAAGGTATCAATATGGACATTTTAGGTACAGATGTGTACCTTTTGAAAAGGTACCGTCCCAGTGACAGCTTGTGTGCCTTTTTCTGAAAGTGTGGACACAGGAGACAGAGAAGTATCAGTGTGTAGAGTATAATTCAATTAAAGACAAGAGAGATTTTAAAAAAGCAGACAGTATAGGTGGCAAGCAGACTTTTAATTGACTGAGGGTGGGTGTGGGGGAAGGGACAATAGATGTGCAGCAATGGAATATATATATATATATTGTGACAGCCCATATCATAAGGCAAGGCAAGGCAAGGCAAGTTTATTTATATAGCACTTTTATATACACAGTGGCAATTCAAAGTGCTTTACATAAACAAGAATAAAAAGACAAGTATAAAAAATAAAAAAAGCAAATAATAAGAATGATTAAAAATAGATAAAAATGTGTTAAAATGGTTTATAAAAGAATAAAAAAAAAAAAAACAATAGTGCGATCTGTCGGACGTAGCACAGTGCTCATTGAGTAAAGGCACAGCTAAACAGATGTGTTTTCAGTCTGAATTTGAATGTGCCTAATGTTGGAGCACATCTGATCATTTCTGGAAGCTAATTCCAGCAGCGAGGGGCGTAGTAGCTGATAGCCGATTCAACCTGCTTTGACTGAACTCTTGGAATTTCTAGTTTATATGATCCTAAAGATCTGAGTGATCTGTTAGGATTGTATTCAGTGAGCATATCTGTACTGTATTGAGGTCCTAGGCCATTTAGTGATTTATAGATAAGTAATAATACCTTAAAATCTATTCTGAATGTAACTGGGAGCCAGTGTGTCACGGTTGTGGATCTTTCTGTTCTTCTTGCATGTGTGTGGGTGTGTGTGTGTGTGTGTGTGTGGGAAGTGGGTGTGTCTTGTTTGGGTTATCTTCACCGCGTGGTGTGTGTGTATGTGTGTTTACATTGATCAGCTGGGTGCTCCCGTGTCTTGTTACCACTCACAGCAATCAGGTGTTTGCTATCAGTCACAGCTGTTGCGCTTTCCGCGAGCTATATATGTTCAGTGTTTTGTAGATATCGTTATCAGTCCGTTGTTTGTTCACTCCTGTGTCTGCTCTCTGTTAGACGCTCTCGCTCGTTTTGGTGGAGGATCTCCGTCAATAGCCTGTTTCATTTGGACCTCATGCACGTCTCCGTTTCATTGATGTTGTTACAACTGCCTGCTCTGATGACAACATTATCTGTGAGAGACTTCATCCCAATCCGCTACTCTGATTAACTTTACCGCTGGTAAGCGTGTCGATCTCCTTGAGAGTTGCTACCTAGCGCTAACCTTCCCCTTCCCTCAATATCTGGGTGAGATATCAGTGAGAAACTTCCATTTGGCGCTATTTCTCGGATAAACTGTTATCGCTGTTGAAGCGTGTTGGATTCCCGGTGTGAGCACACTTGCTCAACACTATATCTGGTGAGATCATACCAGTTGTGACTCTTTAATAAATCATCTTGCATTCACTTGCATTTAGGTCTCCTGTGTATATCATTGTGACAACAGTGACCTGAGGACAGGTGTGATGTGCTCTAATTTTCTACTTCTGGTCAGAATCCTGGCCGCAGCTTTCTGGATGAGCTGCAACTGTCTGACTGTCTTTTTGGGAAGGCCCGTGAGGAGGCCGTTACAGTAAACCACTCTGCTGCTGATGAAAGCATGAACAGGTTTCTCTAAGTCTTCCCTGGAAACAAAGCATCTGATTCTTGCAATGCTTTTGAGATGATAGTATGCTGATTTACTAACTGCTTTGACATGACTATTGAAACTCAGATCTGACTCCAGAGTCACACCAAGATTCTTGACCTTATTTTTTGTTGTTTGACCCTTAGTGCCAAGTTACGCATTCACCTTGAGAACCTAATCTCTGTTCCCAAATGCAATGACTTCAGTTTTCTTTTTGTTTACCTGAAGAAAGTTTTGGCACATCCAATTGTTCATTTCATCAATGCATTAGCAGAGGGTGTCAACAGGGCTGTAGTCATTAGGCAGTAAGGCTAAGTAGATCTGAGTGTCATCAGTATAGCTGTGGTAGGAGATTTGGTTATTTCTCATTATTTGGCTCAGAGGGAGCATATAAAGGTTGAACAGGAGAGGTGCCAGAATTGAGCCTTGTGGGACTCCACATGTCATGGGTGTTCACCTAGACCTATGGTCAACTATACTGACATAGTAACCTATCCCTTCAAGATAAGATGTGAACCATTGGAGGACTGTCCCAGACAGCCCAACCCAGTTTTCCAGCCTATCCAGAAGTATGCTGTGATCAACAGTGTCAAATGCAGCACTAAGATCAAGCAGTACTAGCACTGTAAGTTTGCCTGAATCTGTATTTAGGCGGATATCATTGATTATCTTTATAAGAGCGCTCTCTGTACTGTGATGTGGTCTGAAACCAGATTGAAAATTGTCTAAACACCCCTTAGAGTTTAAGAATGTGTTAACCTGGTTGAAAACAACTTTTTCAATGATTTTGCCAATGAAAGGGAGATTTGAGATCAGCCTGTAGTTGCTCAATAGTGTGTTATCCAGGCTGCTCTTTTTCAAGAGGGGTTTAACAACTGCAGTTTTAAGTGAGTTTGGAAAAATCCCTGAGAGAAGTGAAGCATTTACCACTTTTAGGTGATCCATTTTTAAACAGTTAAACACCGTTTTGAAAAATAATATGGGGAGTGTGTCAAGACTGCAGGTTGATGTTTTCATAATTTGCACAATCTCTTCTAAGATTTTACCATTAATTGTCATGAAATCAGACATAATGTCTGATTTCTTAAGTTGTGGTTGGGCTTGTCTGACGTCGACACTTGGCTGATTGGATGAGCTGATTGCCTTTCTGATATTATTGATCTTATCAGTAAAAAAAATGAGCGAACTCATTACATTTACTTTCCGAGATTAGTTCACTGGGAATCCTACTGGGGGGGTTTGTGAGTATCTCTACCGTTGCAAAAAGTGTACGAGCATTATTTAAGTTGCTGTTTATAAGGGTTGAAAAGTAAGTCTGCCTAGCAGTGTTTAGTTCCACATTAAAAGCATTAAGGCTGTCTTTATAGATATTATAATGGACTACTAGTTCCGTCTTTCTCCACATAAGCTCAGCTTTTCTGCACTGTCTTTTCATCATCTTTACCAACGTTGACCTTGACCAAGGTCCTTTCTGTCTGCCAGTTCTCTTTCTGACTTTAACAGGAGCAATGTCATCTATGACATTCTGAATTTTAGAGTTAAACAAATCAAGAAGAGATTCAACAGAGTCTGCAGATATGTTTGGTGCATTTAGAAGCATAAAATCAAGGCAATTTGTGTTGATAAAATCATTGACTAAAAGTGTCTTATTGTTAAGTGTTCGGATGTTTAAAAGTGCTAACTTGGTGGGCTCAGAGAATGGTGTGAGGCTGGCTGACTTTTGGTTGCTAACTGGGGGCTTGCGACAATGGAGTGTGAGAGTTTAGTCTTTTAAGAGAGTTTAATCTTTTTTTTTAAATTCAAGAGAGGCGAGCAAGGTGACAGTGAAAATGTGTCTGGTGACAGAGGCTGTGGGTGTGGGGTTTCTGGCTGTTGAGATATGTTTTCCTGGAGATCATCCATGAGTGTTGAGAGTTGGTGCTGTTCTGGTGCGTCACAGTCTCTCTGTGTGCAGGGCTCAGACATCAGTTTGTCCGTTATCAGTGGTTGTTGTGTCTGCGTGGTGTTATTGCTGTCCTTGTGGGATGTCTCAGCCACACGTCCACTCAGGAAAGTCCTGTGGTCATCTGGACATTTTGCTAGGTGTGTGTGTGCCATTTGGGTTGAGTTCAGTGGCACACAAAGATGATGGATGATGAAAAGAGAAATAGATGTTGTCCTTTAGCACTTTTCTACTAAGTTTGTTTGGATGAAGGCCGTCTGATGTAAACAGTTGTCTTTGGTTCCAGAAGAGATTGAAGTTGTCAATAAAATTCAGTCCTTTCCTGTTACATGTTTTCTGCAGCCATACATTTAGGCCAAGAAGCCGTGAAAACATATTTGTCCCTCTTGCAGGGAGTGGTCCACTGATGAATGACTGAATCTTCAATCTTTCAACTGTTTCCAGGAGCTCACAGAAATCTTTCTTGAGCTGTTCTGACTGTTCCTTCTGAATATCATTCTTCCCCACATGGATGATAATCTGTTTTGCATTCTCATGTTTCCTTTATATGTTCCCAAGCTCTTTGTTTTATCAGAAACTGATGCATGAGGGAAGCAGTATGTCATTGTTGCTCTGCTTCTAAAATGTTTGATTATTAAATCTCCAACAATCAATGTTCTTATCTCGGCTGCGATCGGAGCAGACTGCTGCTGTCTAGTCGGCCTTGAGCCTCTGTTCCGTGTAGAATTAGCTACTGAGTCATGTAATCTCTGTCTAACTGCATTTGGGGATTCTTCACCCATATTACTGAGAACTTCATATCTGTTCTGAAGCTGTATTTGAGTCCGAACTGTATTTGGGGTAGAGGACGCTAATGCAGTAGCGTATGATCTTTGTGATCTGACCCCGCGAGTACCCTTTGGTCTCGCACCTTGTTTTTGCCATTTGTATCATGCTCATTTTCAACAGTTTTACTCAAAACAGTAGCTGGAGTAGATTTATGGGACTCAGCGGCTGTATGCTGTGAGGGTCTACAATAAAGCGGTGCTGAGTGATCTGGCAATTCTGGTTGGATCGCAAGTAACTTTGGTTCAAGGACTGCAATCTTTTGTAGAAGTTTGTGGCAGTTTGTGCAGCAGGGAGATTCTAAAACAATACGCTCCAGACCCATTTTTACAGCCGTGTTTTCCCGTCTCAGGAATGTGAGCAGCTGGTAGCGGGAGAATTGTTTAGACGATAATTCCTCTCTTGTTGGTAAAGTTGTATTCCAAAAAGTTTGTAGATTCGATGTTGATTTTCAAGCTGTGTTGTTTGAGCACTGTGCTGATGGGCTCAAGTTAAAATTAGAGTATAAAATATAAAAACAAGAGTGCAAGGAGCGGAGCAGTAGGCAGAAGCATCTGAACAGTAGCAAAGCAGGAAGATAAAGATAAAAAAAAACATTATGTGTAGATCTTACATAGTGCTCCACCCTGCTTCTCTCTCTGCCCTGCTCTCAGGTTAATTAGCTCCCAGCTGCTAATCGTTATGAGCCTGCCTGAAACTGAGTGGTATAAATGCTGCCTTCTGAAGCTACTGAGCTGAGGAACGTTTCTCTGCAGCTTTAAAACTTGGGTTTGTGGTCACTAACGTTTGATATGGATAAATTCATAATGACAATTGTGTAAACTGTGTTACAATTAACACTGTGTAGCTGATTAATATTATTGTGATTAACATCATTCACTTACATCTGTGGTCTTTATTACTTTGTGTATTTAATTTGAGACTTGCTTCAAAGTGTATCTAAGTGTCTTATTTTTTTATATATATATTTTTTTGCTTGTTTATGTTTGAGAGAGAGAGAGAGCTCAGGGAAGTTTAACTTTTTTCTTTGAATTTTGCTTTAGGTAAACTAGTCTTTAAATTTGGTTAATTGCTTTTTGTTCCTATATTTCTTATAATTTTTTTCCTCTCTCTAAACCTAGTGTTGATTCTTCACTCTGGGGCTGAGGATTGAAGTGTGTTCTTGTTTGTATTAATTAATTAATTAATTAATTAATTAATTAATTAATTAATTTATTTATTTATTTATTTATTTATTTATTTATTTATTTATTTATTTATTAATCTAGTTCATTATTTGCCAATTTTAATTATCTTAATTACACCTCTGAACAAAACCCCTAGACTTAAAAGAAGGTTGTAACTCTATAATGCAAAAACTTTACAGACTATGTCAACAGCAAATAAAATGTGATTTTTATAAATGGGCAATTCCAGCGTTATGGATGTGACATTTGCAGTAAAATCTCAAAATATAAAGGAAGTATATGTTAACATCATATTAAAACATCTGTTTATATTTTCCAAAACAACTGACCACAGAGTTGTGGTAGCAGGAAAAATATCAATCTGTAAACATTTTTATACTTTAAATGAGGAAAATAAACATGCGTTATGGATGTGATGAAAAAAGTCTGCGAGTTTACAGTAATGCAACATACTTTGCACAACCCAAAAGAAACTATGCTAATCAACAAGATAAAAGTTAGCTCACTACAGAACAGGCATGATTTATTTTAACATTTTTACGTTTATAAGGAAAAAGCTTCCTTATGGATGTGACATCTCTCCGTTATGGATGTGACCGATGTGAAATTGCCATTTGTGTGGGTTTTGTAAATCAAATATAAATGTTTGAAAACATTGACAGAGACATTTTTAAGTATTTTTAAAGCACTGTAAAATACAAGCCTACACAAAAAAAGCAAAAATCGTTTAGCTATTTTTAGCGAAATCTTAATTTTTTTCATGGCAAGGTTGACATTTGCATGGAATTGCTCAAATGTTAGCAAACTGTTGTAATCATCATTATTATTATAAACTACAACACAATGTGGCATCCAAAGGCTCAATGCTGCATGGTTAACTAAACTGATGTATGAAATGTAGAAGACTGAATTGTACTGTTTGTGCAAAGTTAGGTTTTTATTATAACTTCCTTTTTGAGGGATTTTTCATCAACCAATGAGAGTTTTGATGTACAATATCTTTATTAACAAAATTAGATGTCTAATCATACAACTTGAGATATTGAGGTTAGCTCATTGAACAGTTGGTCACAAACCAGACACACAAATCTATCTATTAAAAATAATATTTGTGTTTTAAATTCAACTGCAAAAAAAAATCAAAGATGATTCATTGGATTTACTAAATTTAAGTGGTTGCAAACTATTCATTTGGGCTGAATTTAAATAAATTAAATTGAAATTTTGCTTGTTTTTTTATTATTTATTACTTTATTTAAGTATAGGAATAAGTATTTGTATTTAACATGAATAAGGGGAACATATGTGCAATATAAAGAGAACACAACTGTTTGTCTCAGAGTCAGTCCAGTTATCTAATAGTTTGCAGGATAAAACCATATTACTGTTGGTCATTTTACCGTCTATCTTTCACAAAGTTGACTGATATTTCATGTTTAGCTATTTCAATCTTACCTTTTTTTCCACTAGAGATAAAAGAAACCTCGTTATGGAATCATGTTTACTATATGTGAACAGTATTAACAATCTTTTTTTAAACGTGTTCATGACACCTCATAATGACTGAACTTTGTGTGGGTGCAAACTAAAAGATGAGTTGACTCTTTACAAATTCTCAGTTTTCAATATTTAGAACAGAACAATATTTTCCTTTTCTAAGACCCCAGTGCGTTATCAGGTTTCAGTTTAATTTTGCCTGTGCATGTTTTTGTTGACTTGCAAAGACTAATATGAGCCTTGTTGATAATTTCAATATTGCCAACTATCCCTAATTTATCTATCAAAGTTAACTTCTTAGATCATCTCCACATTTGGAATTGATTTTCCATTGGATCCAGAGATATGTTTATAGGGCAATTATACAAATTCTAACCTCCAGCATAATCATGCTATTAAGCTTACTGAAATGTTGCTGACAATAGCTAAAAAATGCATTGCTTTAAAATGGAAAACAGACACTGATGTACCAATTTGACTGTGGATCTCAGAAGTTTGCAACTGTATACCATTGAAGAAGATTACATATTCTTTGAGAGGAAAGGCTGAATTATTTAAAAAGATTTGGAATCCATTTTTGAATTATATTAAAACATTACCACATGATTTGATTTAACAAAATAGTTTTTCTCCACCTGTTTATACTGTATCTCCTCCTTTTTTATTATATTTTTTATTTTATTTTACTTATTTATTTTTATATACTGTGTGTGTATGTTTTACTTTAGTTTGTTTGCTGCTTAGTTTTGATGTTTTGTATTGTTAACTTTTGAAAAAGCTAAATAAAAATATATAATCCAAAATCACTAAACTCACAGAATAACTTTTTACTCTGTTACAAACAAAGATTGATACAACACGCTTTCTGTCTCCATGGATTTGGGCCACTATGAAGTAGAAGGGTATAAAGGCAGCAATTTCTATGACATGGTAGAGGTTGTTATTTTTCATTTCATTCCTTGGGTTTTGCTAACAGGGTTGGACCCTCTTGGCTGTCTCATAAGAAGTGATGTATGGATTGAGGTGGAGTTGCACAGCATTCTCCATTAGAATCATTATAAAGATGCTGTATGGTGCTTTGGAGAAGATATCAACATCTGCAGGTTTCTAGAGTACACCACGTACAGAACATTGTATGCATTTACTGCAAGATGCAATTGATTCAACCTTTTCACTAAAGCAGAACCATAATGACTGATGACCACTTTTGATTCAGAACTACTGAATGTTGGATGAGGAATCAATAGTTTGGTGTGCATTTAAGACAGAACTAGATTTAATTCTTATTTATTCATTGATTTTAAATTCCAAGGCAGCCAAGTACAAACACATTATGGGAGTTATTATACTGTGTCATACAGCTTATTCTAAGAGTTTGTTAAGTACCCTTAAGATGCCAAAATGCACAGTACAGTGATTTTTTATCATTTTCTGATTACATAACTACTTTTGTGCAGTGCACAAGTTTCGAAAAAAAGTTAGTATGCACTGTACATATAATTTAAATAACTTTTATATTCATTAACCACTGTCACTTTTGAATTTGTTGGTGTTGTTGGAGCTGCCCTAGTGACATTTATATTACTAACTACAATTCATTGGCGTTCTATCACTCCTTAGCCTGCCTGAGAAATGTTCCACAATGATGAAATCTTAGCTTACTTTTATTATTTGCTCATTGATTCTTGTAAAGCACATTTATTACAATTACAAGAGTTAAGTTTTATTTAGGAATTATTCTCGTTATGCTACAGAGTAAATGTTTAAATGTTTGCCTTTACAAATGGAAGACCCTGATTGTGAATGACTAAAGATGCTCCGTACAAATCCACTGAGGAAACAATGCACTGTCTACATAGATATTTCCCCACAGGCCTACGAAGGCTACCTGTGTCTGTTTTGATTGAGTTCTGCTTGACCACCTCCCTGTAAATCAGACATCCTGAAAATATTGCCTTTTCTCTCTTGGGTGTAGGTAGTGCAACTCTTGCTTCCTCCATATAAGTCTAGTAAAGGGTTTCAAAATGTAATCTGAGTATTAGAGTTTCAGTCTGAAATAGGAAAGCTTTTTACTGGTAAATATACAAACAACAGTATAAAAGAGTAGAGTTTCAGATTGGGGTAGATGGCTACAGTCTAGAGCTAGATAATTTTTCCCCACACACAAAATATGCAATTATTTAAACACACACACACACACACATACACATGCATGCATGTATGCATAACAGTATACTTTACAGTTTTTATGACATTATTGCCATTGGTAACAAATAATTGCATACAAAATTTGTACAAATCATTCTATGTTTATTTAAGCCATGTAAACTGACCAATGCACCTTTTTAAATTCTAAGCAATTATAAACTTTGTTGCTATTCCTGTCTATATGTTTTGCTTGAAGTATATGTGAAATTAATTTTGTGAAATAATATTGCATCTAAATCATATTGTTATTTGTTGTAAACATTAGTCTGTTATTTTGGAACTATTCAAGAACACAAGAGAACATTGCCAGTTACTCTGTTAGTGTGTTGAAAGAATACATATAATGACGTTTTAACTTTAATAGTATTTAATATTATACAGATGTAATATGAAAGACCCCTATACTGTTAACAACAACAAACAAACAAACAAACAAACAAACAAACAAACAAACAAACAAACAAACAAACAAACAAACAAACACATACACACAAAACCCTGCCAGCTCTGGTTGCCAGAACCATATCATTAAAAATATGGCAGAAACATTTACAGTAAAATACCACATGTTATTCATTTTTTTTATTAATTCATCCAAATTTTTTTAGGCGTTAGTATTTACATTGTGTCCTTGTAAAACACAGACATAAAACCAGATGGAAGATTTGCTTAAAATACCAATTTTCAAAAGGATCACTGAAATTTATATGAAAATAACGAGTGAAAACTGCATGTGTAGCCACCCTTCCAATCATAAGTACAGTATATAAGGTACACATGTGAAATCAGTGATGAGCCAATTATGACTCTCATAAAAGACCAAGATGGCGGCGCGTACACATCGCGAGGCTCGGCGTCTCTCCAGTTTCTGCAATTTTGCAGTATTTTTCCTGCTCATTATGGGTCTGTTCGTGCAGAACAGTAATGCCTTTACATCGTACACCCGACAGGAGATCTTGGATATTGGTTTGTGCATTTCGGACAGTTTTATCAGCAATCTACGACTCATCCCAGAGATCGCCAGGACACCCGAGGCTGAGCGCTCTGTCCGGCCGGGCGGAAGTGCTCGGAGACGTCGATGCAAACGTAAACAAAGGCGGGGGAAGCGCGGCGGGCTAAGAGCTAAGCTAAAGCTAACACCACACCGGCTCTCTTTACCCAGCATCTTCCTCGCCAATGTACGGTCCCTGGTGAACAAAATGGATGAGATTAGACTGCGCATCAACCACAGCAAAAGATTATGGAACTGTACTGTCATGATTTTCACAGAAACATGGCTAAACAGCGGGATACCAGACAACGATGTATCTTTAACTGAGCATCAAACATTCCGAGCAGACAGAGCGGCGGATGACTCCGGTAAGACCCGAGGCGGAGGATTATGCATTTATATTAACAAAGCGTGGTGCACAAACTCTGTCATCGTTGGGAGACATTGCTCTGTTAACCTGGAATTTCTGATGGTCAAATGTAGACCGTTTTATCTGCCACAGGAGTTCACCTCCACCTTTATAATCGCTGCTTATATTCCAACCGATGCTGATGCAAAGCTTGCTATGAATGAACTTCATGCAGCCATCAGCAAACAACAGACTGCTCACCCGGAGGCTGCTTTTATTGTTGCGGGGGATTTTAATCACTCAAACTTAAAGACAGTGCTCCCCAAATTCCATCAAAACATTTTCTGTCACACACGGGGAAACAAGACTTTGGACCAGGTATACACAAACATGGCTGAAGCCTATGCTGTTACCCCCCTCCCCCACCTGGGTCAATCAGATCACCTTTCTTTGTTCCTCACCCTCCAATACTCACCCCTCATCAACCGTGTGAAGCCATCAGTGAGGACCATCAAAGTGTGGCCAGCGGGGGTAGACTCCACACTCCAGGACAGGTTTCAACACACAGACTGGAGTATGTTTGCTTCCCAGGCCACATGTGGCTCTCACACAGACATTAACAGCTACACTTCCTCTGTTCTGGAATACATCAACACCACCATTGACAGTGTTACAACCCAGAAACAGATCACCACATACCCAAATCAAAAGCCATGGATGAACAAGGAGGTGCGCCTCCTGCTGAAGGCACGCAACACTGCCTTCAGATCAGGGGATGCACAGGCCTACAGCACTTCCAGGGCTAATCTGAAGAGGGGCATCAAAAAGGCCAAGCACTGTTACAAGCTAAAGCTAGAGGAGCACTTTTCCAACTCTGATCCTCGGCGCATGTGGCAGGGCATACAGGCCATCAGCAACTACAAACCCAGCCATTCCACACCCACAGCCACAAATGTCTCCTTCCTGAACGAGCTTAATGACTTTTATGCCCGCTTTGAAAGAGACAATAATGAACCCTACATCAGGATCACTTCCTCAACCGACCACTCACCCATTACACTCACCTCCTCAGAAGTCTACACCGCACTGAGTCGGATCTATGTGCGTAAGGCTGCTGGACCAGACGGTATTCCTGGGCGTGTCCTCAAAGCATGTGCAGAACAGCTCGCTGGGGTATTCACAGACATTTTCAACCTGTCCCTTAACCTAGCAGCTGTGCCAACATGCTTTAAAACCACCTCTATTGTGCCAGTGCCGAAACACTCCAGCCCAACATGCCTGAATGACTACCGCCCGGTAGCACTCACACCCATCATCATGAAGTGCTTCGAGCGGTTGGTCCTGGCACATCTGAAAGACTCTCTGCCATCCACACTGGACCCACATCAGTTTGCCTACCGTGGCAACAGGAGCACAGAAGATGCAGTCTCCATAGCGCTGCACTCTGTACTCACACACCTGGACAATAAAAACACTTATGCACGAATGCTGTTTGTTGACTTCAGCTCAGCATTCAACACTGTCATACCCTCTAAGTTAATGATCAAACTTAGAGACCTGGATATAGACACATCTCTCTGTAACTGGGTTATGGACTTTCTGACTAACAGACCTCAGAATGTTAGATCAGACACATTTGCTCCACCATTGTCACACTCAACACTGGTGTACCACAGGGCTGTGTGCTGAGCCCCTTCCTCTACTCCCTTTTCACCATCGACTGTAGGCCTGTGAACAGATCCAACGCCATCATCAAATTTGCAGATGACACCACAGTGATTGGTCTAATCAGCAACAATGATGAGACTGCCTACAGGGAGGAGATACAGCATCTGGCCACGTGGTGCACCAACAATAATCTGCTCCTTAACACCGACAAGACCAAGGAACTTCAGGAAGGGACGAACAGGCTCACATGATCCCATCTACATCAATGGGATGGCCGTCAAGCCTGTATCATCCTTCAAGTTCCTGGGGACCCACATCTCCAAGGACCTTTCCTGGACCACCAACACCTCCAGCCTGGTCAAGAAGGCTCACCAGCGCCTATTTTTCTTAAGGCAACTTAAGAAGAACCAGCTGTCATCAGCCGTCTTGGTGAACTTCTACCGCTGCACAATAGAAAGCATCCTGACGAACTGTGTCACAGTCTGGTATGGAAGCTGCTCTGTTGCGGAGCGTAAGACACTGCAGCGGGTGGTGAAAACTGCCCAACACATCACAGGGACCACACTGCCAGCCATAGAGGACATCCAGAGGAAACACTGTCTGCGCCAAGCACGCAGTATTCTTAAAGATTCCTCTCACCCTGCTCACAGACTGTTTTCTCTCCTGCCTTCTGGCAGGCGCTTCAGGCTCCCCCGGACAAAAACCAGCAGACTAAAGAACAGCTTCTTCCCCAGAGCTGTCTCCCTTTTGAACTCTGCTCCCCACTGACTTTTTGCTCCCCTAATACACACCCCACTCTCCTCTCCTCATAACTCAGACTCCTCATAATCACTGCACTACTTAACATTTGCACATTTAAAATTTGCACATATTCATTGCACTGATTCATTTATTTGAACTGTACATACCTACTGCACATGTACATTTGTAAATTATGTACACACCCATTGTACATATACATTTGTAATTATGTTTATCTATCTGCACACTTCTGATTATTAATAGCAACCTGTACATTTATCCATCTGTTGTAAATCTGTTCATAGCTAACACAACCTGTATATAATGTTGATAGTACATCCATTTGTAAATATCACCATAGTTTTTCTATAACTGCACTTTATAACTTATACCTGTATCCTGCACTTGCTGCTATTGCACTCCTGGTTAGACCTAAACTGCATTTCGTTTCCTTGTACTTGTACATGTGTGATGACAATAAAGTTGAATCTAATCTAAAATCTAATCTAAATTCAGCTGGTGGTTCAGAGCTGTGAAAATAAGACATAACATCTCTGTTACCTCATACCCTGATAGGGTAACATGGGAGTCACAATTTAACCAACTTTTTTTGTTGTTTTCTACAGCTGTACAAATATGTCATTCTAATTTTACATTTTAACCAGACCTGGGGATTCTATGCTTTTATTTATGATTTGAATCTACAGCATAGTACTGCCATGTTAAAAGTGATTTATGTTATAGGCACATTCGATTCAGCATGACCAAGCTCTGAATGTAACATTTAAAGCCAGATTACAAAGAACATTTCCAAAGAACAAGCAGTTCTTATTTGAAAAAGAGCCATTACCATTTTATTGTTTCATTTATAATCTTTTAAAATGAAACAAATATTTATATAAAAACAATATTTGGAAACTACACTACAACTGCTTTTAATTCAGAGCCACCGAGAAATAGCTTTGAATCCTATAGTGCACAATGCTTTATTCATTTGCAAGACTTTCATTCAAAGCCTGTGTTTGCGGAACACAAGCCATGAGTGATATACAAATCTGCTACAGTCAGTGTCCATAAATTATGTTGGATATTTTGTATCGGCATTCTGTAGCATGGTATTCTAAAGCCTGTCACAAAATTGAACATGAAGCACAGCATGTGCAATGTCTGCTCAAGGCTTCGCATTGTGGTGCTATAGGAATCTGAATAGTGGACACTGGAAGAGAAGCACAGTGTTACAACACAGTTTTAGAAATCCATTTGTCCATCTTTGTCTAAATTATGCAAATTTGGCTGCATACATATGCACCTCTCAGCACTTAAATAATTTATCTGTTTGTAGTTCGCACCCACACAGGACCGCACTATAGCGATCTAATTTGAATACAGTCATGAAAAGTTCAGGATCGATTCAGAATAGCTACAAGTTTTTTATCCCAGCCATAATAGACTAAGTAACTGTCTAATGGCTGCTGGAATGAAACATTTTTGCATTGTTTAGTTCTGCAGCTTGATACTACTATAGAAACCTGTAATCAGAAGGAAGGAGCTGAAACGCTGATTGTATTGGGTGGGTGAGGTTTCTTAAATTATGCTTGTTATTCTCTTTAGCTGTCTGGTTTCGTATTCTTTAATTAGTGACACCCCAGACAACTTGCTGGACTACTTAACTATATGATTTAGAATGTTTTATTCTTAACAGGTTTCCAAACTATGACACAAGAGAAAAACATAATACTGATTCAATCAAATCATGGCAAAATAAGATCATAATGGATTTATTAACAAATTAATCAAATCATGCGATCATTTATTAAAATTTTCTTATGCACTATTTTGCAGTTCTCGACAAAAGACGAATTGATGGAATTAATAATTTTGTTGTGGACTTTCAACAGTGTGATCTTTAAGTAAAGTGATCACCTGTGCATGCACAGCCTTCTTAAAATTAATTGTTATTTGTTTTATCTTTGATGTATTTAACTGATGACAGGAGTCCTCACATCACCTGACAAAATCACTAAATTTTATGACCTGTTCATTGTAATGGGACTGGCTGAAAATGTTGCTTGTGTACTATTATCCCATCTGCTCTGGCACATGTTCGTTTATATAACAAAGGTGAGAAAACTTTTGTCAGATAAATATCCTTGTCAGAAAAATATCCATTAATTGCAACTGACTGTGTTTAATCAAAATTGAAAGCGACCATCCACCAAATTATTGCTGAAGTCAAACTGTTTCAGCAGTCTGTTGATTAAAATGGGACTATTGATTAAAAAGCCTGGAACTTTTTTTTTTTTTTTTTACCTTCCTGCATTAAATAACGTCATGGTTTCTCTACATAAAGCCACATAGAATATAATATGAACAACCTGGCATCCCTGAAGACAGTTCAGTCCATTAAGTTTCTTTCTTTCTTTCTTTCTTTCTTTCTTTCTTTCTTTCTTTCTTT
>CAIGQZ010001464.1:911579-927717 GCA_903798205.1 Danio tinwini | reverse complement strand
CTTTCTTTCTTTCTTTCTTTCTTTCTTTCTTTCTTTCTTTCTTTCTTACTTTCTTTCTTTCTTTCTTACTTTCTTTTTTTCTTTCTTTCTTTCTTTCTTTCTTTCTTTCTTTCTTTTAAACCATCTGTGGACCACTCGGGTCTTGCAATTAGTAAGACCTGGTTCCCTGGTTCTCTTGCCTTGCACAGTGTGTACTGTATGTGAAAAGACTCACTTGGGGAAATGCATATCTGCACAGAACCGGGGCCAACTGTGAGTCTGTGCTTTTTTAAACAACTGGCAATGGGTGGATTTGTAAGAAGCAACAGGATGCCTTAACTTCCTCAGAATCTCCTGGATCATGTTGACATTGTGGACCAGGATGGAGTATACATTCTCTCAGGAGCATAGCTGTAGTGTGAGCCTGTAAGCAGCACTATTGGTAGATGTGCTGATCATGCTTGGCAGCTCGTTCATGGCTGAGAACTCCTAAGTGTCAATTGTCAAAGTGTCAAGTTACACCAGGTCACTTGATGTGTTATTTTTTTTTTCTGATCAGATAGCTATGCGTTTGTTTGTTTGTTTGTTTGTTTGTTAAAATTGTTAAAATAAAATTAACCAATACAAAAATATATTAATAGCCATGAGTGGCAGCTTTAAATCATATACAATTGTCCAGGCAGTGGTTAGGGGCAGGCAGCATACAAACACAAATAATATTCCAAGGAGTCAAGGCAGGCAGCATACACTCAGAAATGAGGACACAAAAAAAGAAGCAATCCGTAAACAGCCGAACAGTGCAGTCAGCAACAGTAAACAATTCAAGAATACAAAAAAGAATGTTTAGAAATATCTGCTATAGGCCATACCTGTCAGCCCTCCTGTTTTTGCCGGGCTTCTCTCGTATTTTACTATTCTATCCCACTATCACCCTGTTTAATTATTTTCCTGTATTCCTCCCGTATTTTTTTAAATATTTCAACAAAAAATGAAAGTAGCATCAAAGCTATGTGTCGACCATCGCCGTTCCGCAAGCTCTGAATCATGTTAATCAGCCTAAAGACACTGTTCACAGATCAGCTTCTGTACACGCGATTTGAAGAGAAGCGAAAGTGGACACTTGGATTTGGGTGTTTTTTTTTTTTTTGTTTTTTTTTTTAAGAGACAAATACACTTAATAATATGTAAAAATGTCCGTCCTAGCGTGTTTTCAAATAATTTTGTCTTAAATAAACATAAACAGTAACCAAAGTAATTGAATGCTTTCATTATACAGTAGATCTGTGGATCTGTTATCAAACAAAGAGTGGATTAAAATGGGAAATTTGCTGCTCTTCACTAAATAGATTTGGGAAACTATTTAATCTTTAACAATTCAACTGATCTGAATGAAAAGATAAGGGAGTTTTTGTCCTATTTTGGGGTCATGTTCTTCTGGGTAGGATTGAGGGAGTTCTGTTTTTTGGGGGTGAGGGGGTAGGTATACAGGTACCCCATATTGTACCAGTGAATATACTGTAGGTATATAATGTATGGAATGAAGTTAATACTTGAGTGAGAGACTTACTTTATACTTGATTGACTACTGATTTTCATTGACAGCTTCTTGACTTGTTTTTTTTTATTTAAAATAGTTTTAAATAATAAGAATCTTCAATTGTGCCTTTTACAAAACAAGCCAAATGTATTTATTAAAAGCATTTAAATGTTTTTATTCAATTTTTTTTTTCATTTCATTTGATTAAGTTGGGAATTGAGAACAAGTTGCAATTGACAATAAGCAAGAAACAGTCAGAAAAGGATGCCGTGTAGAACAAAATAAGAACAAAAGTAATATATTCAAAATGTATTGCATTTATGTGCATTATTTTTATTACATGTGGGACAACTACTTAAACAAATATACATTAAAATAAATAAATAAATAAATAATATTCCCAGTGATAGGTTGCGACTGGAAGGGCATCCGCTGGTTGGTAGGTTGGAGGTTAACTCCACTTTGGCAACTCTAGATTAATAAAGGGACTAAGCCAAAGGAAAATGAATGAATGAATGAATAATAATTACTATAAAAATAACTAGTCAGAAGACTATACATCTTCACCTAAGCAGAGAAATAAAAATCCAGAAGACTCAGCAGTATCTGGAGTATTGGTGAATGAAAGTAAATGATGGCAGCTAACCTTTCCTTCTGGTGTAAATTGTGGACAGCGGTGACAGGCGCTGGATGAATACAGACATTATAAATGAACTGCATCAGCTCAGGGAGACAGATGGCACATAAAAATAACAGAATCCTCCTGCACAGGAGAGACTTGGTTAATCGAGTCCACTGAGCAGTGAGGAGAAAACAGAAGACATGATGCATTGGGGTGTGACTTAAGAAACATGAGGTTATTATACATTTAGGTAGCCATTGTAATATTTGAGGATTCACTGATTTCATTAGATTTCCTTTTTGTAACACTGTTAAAAGTTTGAAAGGATAAAGTAGACTGATGTCAGCCTCTTTTTCAGCTGCTAACCGTAGCATAATGAAAGGAGATTTCATTGTTTCGCTCTGTAGCACTCTACATTAAGCATTAGGAGGAAATATTAAATGCTAAAAACTGAAAAAAAAAACTCACCTTTGGATTAATCTTGTTTCCCTTTTCCCCTCACAGGATGTACTGTGTTATGTTTAGCATATGTTTGTTGACTGAGTTTGACTGTGAATAGCTGCAGAAGTTTACATCTACAACTGGACCTACTGCATAGGTAATGAATCAGCTGGCAAAAGTTCATTTATTCATTTTCTTTTCGGCTTAGTCCCTTTATTAATTTGGGGTCGCCACAGCGAATGAACCGCCAACTTATCCAGCACATGTTTTACGCAGCGGATGCCCTTCCAGCTGCAACCCATCTCTGGGAAACATCCATACATACTTATTCACACTCATACACTACGGACAATTTAGCTTACCCAATTGACCTGTACTGCATGTCTTTGGACTGTGGGGGAAAACCGGAGCACCCGGAGGAAACCCACGCGAACGCAGGGAGAACATGCAATTTCCACACAGAAACGCCAACTGACCCAGCCGAGGCTCGAACCAGCAACCTTCTTGCTGTGAGGTGACAGCACTACCTACTGCGCCACTGGATCGCCCAGCGGGCAAAAGTATAGGGCATATTATATTATTCATTTGTAACAATCTCATAATTGTTGTTTTAAGAAGTGTTAGCTGATGTTATCACTAGACTAACATCGACCACTGAGACAGGTGTCACTAATGCCGAGTTCAGACTGCATGATTTTCAAAGTAGTCGCGTCATACTGCATGACTATCTGGGGTAGCGTTTCGTCGCTGCTTTGTTTACACTGTAGGATGGATCGGCGACAGAAGAGTATACATTGCATGACTTTTAAATAGACAGAAGCATAGACAACTTTGTCCAAACTACGTCTCACAACCAAACAAACGCGAGAAGCGACATGGAAACAACGAGAGGTCACGTAGTATATCTTTCGTTATTAACTACATAATGGAAAAATAAGGCTTTAGCTTTAGAAACTTGTGTTGCTCACCTGACTCTTGAAGAGAATTAGCAATCTCTCCTCAACTTTTTTTTTTTTTGACCTGATTGTGATATTGCTCACATGACACGTCAAGCAGACACATTGCTCCTGATAGAGATAAAGTTAGTTATATATTCGGATATTCAGACATTCTCCTTAATAATATCATTTCAGAAAAGTATTCTTTGCAAATTCTAAATAGGGAAATCATTTAAGCAGCCAATGACTATCAAAGTACAACATTGTTCACAGTCAATTAGACAGTGCTAATGTTGTATTGAAGTCATTCTTGCATGGTAATTCCGATCGAATATTCAAATGATAACATGGTAAACAATATAGAGACTTCTAAATGAATGAATGTGCGAATATAAAACCAACTTTACCTCTATGTGCTCCTGCCATATTTCCACTAGTCTTTCCCATTTCTTGGGTCCAAATAAACTGAAAATGAGCACTTTTAACTTCTCCCCCACCCTGCTGCTGGCCTCCAGGTACCCGTACTAGTGAATGATGCCTTCTCATTGGCTTTAGGTGATTGCTGATGTTATTTTCAATCTGAACACATTTCACACCGCATGATTTGAATCGCCGACAGCTCCAGATGTTTAGCATGCTAAATATCTCACAGGTGTCTGTGACTCATCAGCGATTCTCTCATATCGCGTCCTTGATAGTTCACACTGTGTGATTGTTACTCGTGAACGAGCATCGATTTGCCTGTGATTTCAGGCATTTGTCTGCGATTTTTCTCAACCTGTCAGCGAGTCAAAACCAGGGCTAAAATCATGCAGTCTGAACTCGGCATAAGTTGTACTAATGATGACACTGCTTTGGTAGCACTGACATGTAATATTAATAATATGTCAAGTTTAGTTTCTTAATATGCAAACTTGGGTTTAGGAGTAGTGTAAATCAGAATGCAGATATAGGCAGAATGTATTATCATAATAACAAAAACATTAAACAGACAACGCTATATAATTTGATGTGCATTTCCCACATTACTGCCAGTGGTTATTGTTAGTGTTCCTGGAAAAGTTTGATAATAGTTAGCAATTTGTGAAAGGGCCAAACAATGAAATAGTTTGAGCTGTTTTTCTCATCAATGTTGTGGAGAATGACTTGATTAGCTCTAAAACACTCATTTGTTGTTTGTATTCACTCTTTCACTCTCAAACTTTCGTAGCACAGTCTTTTTTTTTTGAAAATGAGTTGATTAATGGTCCATGCAACATTAATTTAATTTGTATCACTTAACATAATGTAAGTATCAATGAATCAATTTTTAAGAGTTCATACTAAGCTGATGATTGATAATAAAGCCTGTTTGGCATGCTGTCCTGGGAGAGAGCCCTGAGCTCAGAAGAACCTCAAGCTTGGGGCACCCTTCCTTTTGAAGGGCGAGTGGGGAGTTTGAGCTCAGGTAGGTCTTTAGAACTTCCCTGCTTGTTATGGGAAATTAGTTATCGTTAAGAGGGATATAGCTGACCAAGGGGGTCGCACACCGGATCTGACGTGCCACACCATGCATTTTAGAATTCTAAACATAGATCTCTATGAGGGTACGTACACCGGCGCCACAAGTCAGCAGCTGTCTGTGGTGCCCTGCTACGACTCAGGACACTGTTCATATTTCTGCCACGCCACAGAGCGCCATCTGAATAGTTTCATATTAAATAACATTCAAATATGCACATCTGGTGTACAATACTTCTAACTGTCATGTGTGTGCCATGTCGTGGTGCTGAGCACCGCATCATCGCCCTTAAGTATTCGTCTATGGTGCCACTTTGAATTAGTCAATTCACTTATGTCGCATGTATTTCCACAGTGAGAGGAAGCATACAAACACAAACAATATTCCAAGAAGAAGTCAAGGCAGGCAGCATACAATCAGAAATGAGGACACAAAAAATATCAAGACAGGCAGCAAGAACTCCATAAACAAGTGAACAGTCCTGTCAGCAACAATAAACAATCCAGGAATACAAAAGAATGCTCAGAAATATCTGCATTAGGCAAAACAAGAATTTGCAAAGATTCACTTAATTGTACCAGTATACAGGTATATATGGAATAAAGATAATACTTGAAAGTGAGAGATTTACCTTATACTTTACTACTGATTTTCATTGACAGCTTCTTGACAGTTTTTTGTTTTTGAAAAATAATATGTTATTTAAAAATGTTAAATAATAGCATTCTTCAATTGTGCCTTTTACAAAACAAGCCAAACTGGGGAACCCATGGGAAACCCACGCAAGCATGGGTAGAACATATAAACTCCGCACAGAAATTTAGACTAGCCTGGTAAGGACTTGAACCACTGACAACAGTGCTAACCACTGAGCCGCCGTTCCGCCTCACCTAGGAAAAGGAGTAGGGGCGGAAGGGGAGATTCTTCAAGATGAAGATAACTGAGGTGAAAAATTCTGGCTATTTATAGTAAATTAGGATTCATCTGATTGGTGCATCATGTGTTAGCTGATGCAGGATCAGCCATGATCAATCATAAGCACGTGATCCTCTCGAAAATAGTTTATAAATAAATCTCACAAAAAACATGTAGCTCTGACTGCAAAAATAAAAATGCTTACTAAATAAGCAAGCAAGGAAGGGAGAAAAACAGTTTTCACACAGCCAGACATTATTGACTGTTCACATTAATTAAGACATGTCCCTTTCTAAAGAAACACAGCTAATCTTGACAGAATCTGAATTCAGTGATTTTGAAGTTGCCGTTGATGCTTCAAAACATGCCTGTAAATAGAGAGTGTTGCAGTGCATTGTTGGACCAATAATAGACTTCAATAGAGTAACTTGTGTTCAGAAAAAGAAAGAAACTGAAATGTTTTGCTAAATGGCTGTCGCTTAAAGTGGTATAGCAGACACTCAAAATTGAATTGTAGTTCATAAGGCACTACTAGTCTGTACACGGTCTGATTGCCTGTTTTTAGAGTGCAGATCAGCTTTGACTTTCTTAAGCCATGGTAAAACTAGAATTTGAGCTTCCAAAATTCTGTCGTACGGCGCTGTGAAAAGGGGCGGTATTAAACAAGATGATTAGACATTAATAAAGGCAAGCATTTATTCCTTTATTTTATTTTTGGCTCAGTCCCTTTATTCATCAGGTTGCTACAGTGGAATGAACCGCCAACTTATCCAGCATATGTTTTACGCAGCAAGTGCCCTTCCAGTTGCAACCCATCACTGGGAAAATAAAGGCAAGCAATTGGTCCATATTTTACATTTCTGTAAAGAGAGATCATGTTTTGATCTTTGATTAATCTTATGTAGCCACATGATGCGATTTCGCAGGTCAGAGTTCACCAAGCTTGAACTTTTCAATGCAGCAAACTGTGAAAGTTGTTGCATGAGCTTGCGTTTTCAGTTAATAGCATTCTTATGCGTATGAATGGAAGTCTATGGGGCGAAAAGTGAATATTGCAATTATTATTTTAGTATTCCCCATTAATTATGAAGTTATACTAAAAAAAAGCACTTTGTTGAATTAAGACCGCTTTTTTGTGTTTACTCAAGTGTCAAACTTATAAAAAAAATTAGTTTAGAAGTTTAGTATTAAGGGTGCAGTGGGTAGCGCTGTCGCCTCACAGCAAGAAGGTCGCTGGTTCGAGCCTTGGCTGGGTCAGTTGGCGTTTCTGTGTGGAGTTTGCATGTTCTCTCCGTGTTCACGTGGGTTTCCTCCAGGTGCTCTGGTTTCCCCCATAAGTCTAAAGACGTGGTATAGGTGAATTGGGGTATGTTTTTGGGGAATGAGTGTGTATGGGTGGTTCCCAGTGATGGGTTGCAGCCAGGGCCAGAGCAAGCCGAACTGCCGCTCTAGGCAATGGACTAGCACGCCGCCCTCAACCCGAAAGTAAAAACGAACCTGACCAGTTCATAAAGTACGCGTTGGACGCGTCGGCCCTGGTTGCAGCTGGAAGGGCATCCGCTGCGTAAAACTTATGCTGGATAAGTTGGCGGTTTATTCCGCTGTGGCGACCCCAGATTATGAAAAGAACTAAGCCAAAAAAGAAAATGAATGAATGAATGAATGAGTTTTGTAGTAGGTAGTTTTAGAAGTTTTAAACCATTCAGATAAAAAAAACCCAATTTAAAATTAAAACATTTAAAAATTAAAGAAAATATTTTTTAGTTTAATGTAAAACTATGCTTATTTTTTATATGTATTTTTCTTTAACTTCAGATAAATATTTCAAAGCACTTAGTTGAGACCAACCAAAGTCTAAAAATATGGTGACTGGTGACATCTGGTGGCTAATTATAAAAATAAAAATATTTAACATTCCAGGGCCACTTGAGGGGGGATTGGCACTGTTTGTGTGTGACACATTGAACATGTTGCATAGGCTTAGACCTTTATTTAGAAATATGTTTGACTAGCATTGTTTTGCATTTATTGATTTTTATTTGACAAATGTTTTAAAAATGCTTAGCATTTTTGTATTTCCCATTCATTTACTATGAGTGCCCATCTAAATAAAATGATTTTGCCAAAAGAAATGTGTCTTTCCTTTTGAAAACATGTAATGATAATTAAATATTGGATATTCTAGAACATTTTTTTACATTTTGACACTGCACCCTGGTAGAACAACAGTGTGTCTGCAGGAGTACAGTGATTGTTTCCACACCTAGTCAATTTTATCTGTGCTGCAAATGTATAGCAAGTTGTTTGGTTGTTTGTGTGATTAAAATTGATGCTTCATTCATTTTCTTATTTTTCATTATCTTTTGCCCTTCCAACTGCAACCCATCCCTGGGAAACACCCATATACTCTCATTCACACACATACACTGTGGACAATTTAGCTTACCCAATTCACTTACTGTATAGCGCATGTCTTTGGACTTATGGGGGAAACCGGAGCACCCGGAGGAAACCCACACAAGCACAGTGAGAACATGCAAACTCCACTCAGAAATGCCAACTGACCTAGTCCGAGGCTTGAACCAGCGACCTTCTTTCTGTAAGGCAACAGTGCTACCCACTATGCCACCTCACCGCCTAAAATTGATGCTTATGAAAACAAATTTATATGGAGAACAGGGAGGAAAAAACCACTCGCCTCTCAGAGGGAAATCACATGACAGGCTGTATGACAGAAAGCTAAGTAACTCAAAAACAAGATAATATGGATGGCACTCTTTATCAGAAATTTTATTGTCATTGACATTTTTAAATAGTCTGTCAGTGCAATGTTTAAATGTATTTAAAAACTACTTTACAAAATGGCAAACATGTCCTGTGTGAAAGCACAATAGTTGACTGAACTGACATACCACAAGAATGTAAGTTCGATGCTTCAAAAGCCACAGTGCAGAGTCGACACAATAACATTAGCATTTGCATTTAGCCTTAACCAATATGGTTGTTAGTTGAAAAGAAGTCTTGTAAAATTGTATAGCCTATATTAACTGTAGTTATATAGTGACTATTTAAAATTGCATCATAACCACGTGGTTGACCTTTTGTCCATAGGTCACCATTGTTGTAGTTTTTTTTAAAAGTGGTGTCAGAAACACAGTTTAATCCAAGACGTTCCAGAGTGCATCTTAAAGGGTTACGACTGCAAATCTATATAGGGTCTGGTGATGATGTTCATTAATGTTCATTTTGTGAAAGCCCAAGTGTCTTTGATACGTTCACTCTCTCTCTTCGTCGCTGAGACACACAGACTTGAATATTTGGTTTACTTGATGCTTTTGGAGATTTTCCGCTTGTGTGTGACTATGTGTGTGTTGTAAATCTATCTGATTTCACTGTGATCGAAAAACTGTTTGATGAAGTTAATCTCTTGCTGCTTCTGGCTGGAGCCTTAGTCAGCTTCCTGGTATATTTTACAGCTCTGTCTTTGGGGGGTTGATAAGGTTTCATTTTAGATCGATGGTGTAATAAATACAGATGTTTTTCAATGCAAATGCACTCGTCTTCTCCTTATTTGTAGGGACCCCGTTTGAGGTCACCACAAAACAGGGACTCTCAGTAGATTTATTGATTTTTATGCTGTAAAAGTCAAGCTGTATATTCTACCCCCTTTCCCTAACACTATATTTGCCCCAAACTGAAATCTTCCAGCAGATTATGAGCCAAGTCAGATTTATTTCAATAGTGCTTTTTACAATGTAGATTGGGTCAAAGCTGCTTTACATAGATGAACAGGGATAAAAAAAAGCCATAATTTTTCATTTCATAGAAAATTTAGTTTATCGTGCCTCAATTTCAAGTTGCACTCTAGTTAGGTTGTACTATAGTACATTTAAGTAATCTGAAAAATATTTTTATTAATGATCTAAGCAGAGCAAAGGCGGTTGACATTCCACCACAAGATGGCGATAGAGACCGCACAATAAGTCCTTAGAGAGCGAAAAACCCCAGCGTAAGTTTCAAACTACAGCTGAACAAATCTTTATAGAACAGGGAAGTGACTGACATTCTAAGTAGATCTTTCTCTCTCTCTCTTTTGTATTTTGTAGTGCTGTATTTATACCACAGTAATCTTGTTCATTTCGTTCCTGCTTTTTCGGGCTTAATTATTGTGATATGCTTCTTTTTTTGTACATTTGTACTATTTTATTTAAACATATATAACTAGAAATTCTTAAAGTTACACTTTTAGTTATCTCAGATAGTAATGTACACAATTTCAACAATATTAATTCCATTATTTTTATGTTACTTTAATATTATAATAAGTTTAAATGTAATAAGACCTAACTTTTAATATTTAATAAAGAAAATCTACACTTTATCTGATTAATCAATAAAATTATCTGTAGAATATAATTAATATAATATCAATATAATATAATAGACAGTAAAATTAACATTACAACATATTACAGTACATTACAGAATACCCGATTACTAAAATAATCAATATCTACAGCTCTACTACATTCTAGAAAACTTTTTCTTGGGCTTGGACAACTTCTGGATGATTGAAATAAGCAGGGGTCAAAAACAGGAGCAGTGCTATAAGGGGTATAAAAAAAGAATAATCTAGCAATCAGGCAAAGGTCAGGGCGGACAGCAAACAATCATACTGTATAACAAGTAACAGTCCAAGAATCAAAATAGAAAAGACAACAAAAAACACTAGAAAACATGCACAACTCAATACAATATCCCAAAATGAAGTCCCGATTGGCATCTGTAGCAGGGGTGTCCAGTCTCAGTCTGGCAGGGTCGGTGTTATAGCAGAGTTTAACTCCAACTTGCCTCCACACATCTGCCTTGAAGTTTCTAGTATATGTAGCAAGACCATGATTAGCTTGTTCAGGTGTGTTTGATTAGGGTTGGAGCTAAATTCTGCAGGACACTAGCCATTCAGGAAGTTGGTAACTCGATCTACAGACAATGTGATCAGAGTCTAAACTGGTGCAAAACATGCTGGGATGTGTAGTCCACATAAATGGCTGGTGGACTGTACATATAGCTGGAGTGCCTTCTAGTGAGTCTAGGTCAACATGAAAATAGAGAGTACCTGCTGCCACATGGCAAATAAATTATATTTTAAAATAAGCAATGAATTAAATAAGAAAATAATTGTAGACAGCTGACAGTTATTAATGTTAATAATTTTGTGAATATGCTTCAAGTGTTGCTTTAGAAATTTAGCAACAGAGACTTCATTGAATTTTAGAGCCAACTATGCTTAAAAATTCTTACAAATTTTTCTAATTATTCCATTGCCTATGACCTGGGTCCTATCACTAAAAAAAGCGTTTAACACTACTCAACTCTGTGTCAAGGGACAAAATGATTGTCCCATGATAGCAAACATCAGTCAGAAACCACTGATGGGTGTCTTCTTTCTAGTCGAAATATTTAAAAAATAATTACTTTTTTTATTGACAAGCAAAACATATTGATATGTTTTAAGATGCAATATGTCAAAATCAAGTGAGGGTTTTTTTTCTTTAAAACAAGCAAAAATATCTGCATTATGTCAAAAGGAAAAACTAGATTATTTTGCTTACCTCATTGGCAGATTATTTTGCTTCTTTCAATTTTTTATTTTTTTTTTTAATTTAGACTAGAAACAAGACAAAAAAATCATTAGCATTTTTACATTTTAATAATAAATACTGATACAACAGTAAACGATTGCTTTTCTGAATAAATTATAACAAGAACTACAGGGCAGTGTTCTAATGACAAAAATCTATTGTGTCAGCAGTGGGTGCACTTTGTTTAGTTTGCTGCTCCAACAGAATCTGGACCCCCGTCCAAATACTCTTATGGCAGTAATGATTACCTTTTCCATTAAAACAAAAGAGGTAATCTCAAGCAAATCACTCAGTAATTCTCAGCTATTTTTTATTTCCTCTTGATTTTATTAATAGAAGTCCCATTTAAACAAAGAGAAATACAACAGCTTCTATTGTGTTGATGTCAATTTAGATTTTTTCAAACATTAAAGAACTCTTACTGTCATAGTCATAAGTAGCAAACTGAACAGTATAATATGCCCAGTGCCTCAGTTTTGCCTTTCTTTTACATGTCAAAGAGGGTGCAAATATTTCAGATAATAAAGCACTCAAATATATACAGTTAGCTCAATTCAATTCAAGTTTTGGTTGATGTGTTTTTCAAGACAGTTGCATCTTAATGAGTAAATAATTAAATATGATTTTAAGTTGGCCAAAATGTTGACAATTCACATACAGTATGTGATGTCACAAGCAGCATTGGATTGGCATAAGTCAGTTCAAAAAAGTAAAGAATGACTAATTATTTAATTAAAATTATATTTTAGTTACTTTTCTAATTATTTCATTTTAAATTACTTGAATTACTTGATTTAATCCAATTACTCAATAAGTGATTTAATTAAGTCACTCATTACTACTTTAAATCTCAATGCGAGACAATGGGAATCAAAATTTTGATTAAATTTTGATTAAAGTCAAACCGTCAAACAAATAATTGATACATTAATTCACCACATTTCATACATATATTGACACTTTTTTTACATTTACTTAATTTAGCCATTTTTTGACATTTACTTAATTTAGCCTTCTTTAAAAAAAAAGTACATTTGTATAACATAAATATTCTGCTTCTCTGGATAGATTTGTACAGAACTCTTAAATTTATGTATTTTATATAAGTATAAACTTTAATTAAATGACCTAAATATGAAAAACAATCACTTACTTTAATTTTTCTGAGAAATTTAATTAGAGTAAGTAGTTACTTTGTTGCTAATTACACCCAACACTGGCCACAAGACCTTAAAACTTTGTAAGGCAAAGCCCCCAGAGCACAACAAAATTGATAAAACTCAGCACAGAAATATTAAAAGAATAACTCAAACTCTAAAAATTAGGGTCGGAATTACAGGTGAATATAAAGCAGGTGAATATAAAGCAGCCAAACTCCAGGCTAAATGAGATTCAGAAGTCAGGACTTAATTAGTAAGATTAAAAAAAAAAAGAATGCAAATGTGGACAAAGGGACCAGAGTGACCCTGTTTAGTGCAGTCACTGAAATCTGTTTTAAGCCTGGATGTTATAGTGTGACTGTCTCATCTATGACATATTAGTGAGATATCTGAATGGATTACGTTGCTGAAAAGAGCAGGTTCATGTTACTTGTGTGGTTTAAGTCATCCATAGGATCAAGTGACCAAGACAAGACCCAAGTTCAACTCTACATAATAGTCTCTGTAAGATCATTAGCGTTGCCTACTCTGCTGTAAATAAAGGGTCACAGAGAAATGTAAATGCTATCATGTGCTAAATTTAAATTCATAGACATGTATTACAGTGTGGTATTTTCTCATCCAATAACTACACTTAGGATTTACTTCACATCCTTTTTGAAACTTTTATTGATTATACTGGTAACATATGCTAAAGCAATCTAAAATTGTATAGCTGCTGCATTGAAAATTATTACACAGCATCATTGTGCTTTACTATGAATAACTATAGTTGTAAGTACTAAATCATAGCTATACGTTACCATAAATCTAGGTAACGTATAAGCTTTGCATTGAATCAACTATATATATTCTACAATATAATTATATCTTTACAGTGTATGTTCATAGTGTATTGTAGATACCATCAATTCATTCATGTATAAATATGCTGCATAAAAAATGGTGCCAAATATGAACCTTGGGGGGAAGAGGTATTCAAAATTTAGACTTTCAATCCATTTATATAACGTAAACTTCTATAGGTATAGGTTATGTAACATTCAAAAAAGCAGTTATGTTCCATATGGAGCTTTTGGAGTAGGGCAGGCTGCTTGGCTTTTGGCAGTCCTGAGGTGGTTTTGACTTTCACTTCATAAATCCTGTTCACACAATTTTCCTGTCCCCTGAAACTTAGTGTTAAATGAAGCGCAGTAAAAGAGAACAAAACAACCAAACCTGAGGCAAACAGAACAACACCTGACCTTCTTGAGATGAAAATTGCTGTACCTCAGTCTTAAGCTTACAACGTTTTCCTCCTCATTGTATATGTCTTGAACCAATATGTTAGAATGCTAAAAATCAACAGCTCACCTTATCACCTTTGGTTGAGCCTCTCCGGTAATTCCCTGCTCCAGCAGACGAGTTCATCCCTTAATAATGTGTCTAGGACAGAAAAGAGCTGTAAATAAATCCATGACAGCATGTTCTTTAAATGCCTGGTAAATAAAATAAAATCATATATATCCCATACCAGAAATCTCGTTTTGCGTTCAATGATAAGTTTATCACGTCGTGTTGGTGATGTGAGCACTGTAGGTGTTTTCCGCGTTGTTTTCCATGATAAAATATTTAGTCAGCTATCAACATCCGATGCAAGTGTTTAGACACTTTCCGGGAATGACCCATTCTCACAACCGCACGCGCGGTGAGTATGATGTGCCAGCAGGATTTGTGAGACTACTGACAGCGTTGAGACCAAGAGTTTTAGGTTGAAACGACAGAGCAGCAAATGCACTCAGCAGCCAGTGCACCGCCTACCCCTTCTTCAGCGTGGAGAGCGTTCTTTCAAGATCGCCTGGTCTCCCAGGTTCACGTTCTTGAAGATTTTTTTTCTGCAAGTTGTATTTGATTGGTTTGAATTTATCAAGATCTAAAAAGCATTTTAGATGCAAAGGCTTATGCTTAAATTGCGAGTCTGTAGAACTAGTTAATACAAATAAAAACAAACGAATTAATGTATATAATGTAGTATGTTTAACATGTTGTAATTAATAATTGGTCATTACACAATCGTCCTCTTTTGGTATGACATAAATGTCTTTTCATTTCAATTTTTTCAAAAGGAAAAAAAAACACTTGTTATTTTTAAACTACTTTTTGATTTTATGAAAGCACATAAATGACAGCTTAGTGTGTTTTTAACGTTTTTAAAATGTATTTAAAGATCACAAGTCGCATTTTTGTCACTGAAGCCGCTTTTTGCCTATATTTTTATGTAAAATCAAAGTTTTTGTTTCTTGTCAGATACAGAAAAAGTGTTTCATTTGTTTACAGCCAAATTTTACAAAATTTGTAAAAAGTGTTGTTTAATGATGTTAGTTAATTTCCAAAGCCAGGTTTCCCGATAATGATGCATCTTGGCTACAGAGTTCTGTACACATGAGTAAGGTTACGAAAGCTCGTTGCAACTCCGTGTGCGCTACCTAAACATAATCATTCGTACTCAAGTCGCTGTCCATTTCCAAAGTGCTGAAAAATAACCTTACATGTATATGCATGTGTCCAGAACATTTAACCCAATAACCCTCATCTATTGTGGATTAGCAATTAAGACAATTCTATATAACACCTACCTAAAAAAAACTATAAAAGAACATCAGGTAATCAAGTGGGGGTCATTCAAAATCTGCGAATTTGTGCGGAATTTTAGGAGTGTCGTAAACCAAAAACTTAATATATACTGTATATATTTTTTCTTGAATTTAATGTTTACAATGCTAATCAAATTATCCACTTATTTGGTAAACAAAGCAAGTATCTCATATGTACTAAAATACAGAAATTACTTTACAAACTGTATTGTAAATAAATCAAATGAACATTTTCATATTAGTCAATAATATTACTGAAATCAATTTAAAAACTGAATAACTATAAATTTACAGAAGTAAATAATTAGACTTAATAATGGCCTAACAATCTGCAGATTTCTGCACGCCCAGATTCCGTGTGGGCCTATATATGTATATATATATATATATATAAGGAAGGCGGACTATATGGATTTCTTGTTATTGTCATGAAATATAATGCAGTGTTATAGTCATTGTTATAAAATGTAATGCAGTGTGTATTATTTTGTTTTGTTCAGTTACTTAATATAGCTCTGTATTTCATTTATAAATTCATTTAAAAAATTATATGTACACAGACCGGGTGCACACGCCTAACCCCACCCCTAACCCTCTCTCACAGTCACTTGCTCCATTGGCTGTGTTATGTTACTTTTAAACAATTTTTATTTTTTTTTACTCAACTTCACAAAGCTAAAAGTGCCTGTAGTATTGCCCATATATTGTTTTCAACCATTGGAATCACACACACACACACACACACACACACACACACACACACACACACA